>JASDQU011101547.1:0-15616 GCA_032191745.1 Picea mariana
ATAGAATGACATGTAAAGTAATGAAAAAGGAGAAACATTAAACAATTATCTGATCCTCCTTCCACCAACACGATTGGCGCGTGTGCCTCCACGTGGTGGTAGTGGAGGAGCCTGAGAACGACGAAACTGTGCAAAATGTATAGATGAAGATGAAGCCCTTGCTGTTGGAGTCTTGAACAGGGGGACCAAGGACTGGGTAGTAGCTGGGGGTGGCATCTCGGCATGATCATCATCATCAAAAAGAGCATTCTCCAATTGTTCTAAAAGCATTACCCCATCCTCCAAATTATCCTCCTCTAGATGGTTGTCCCAATGCTTCAAGTTTTTATCCTCCTTTGCTTCCTCTCAGTAATGGGACAACAATCGCAAGTTGTAATGAACATAAACCAAGCTCTTTGCCCAACCTGCATTCAACCTGTTTCTTTTGACGTTGTGGATGAAACTGTAGGTGCTCCAACACCTCTCTGCAGAAGAAGTGTTCACCACCTGTGAAAGCACCCGTGTTGCCAAACATTGGAGTTGTGGGGTGCCACCACCATAAACGTTCCACCACGCAAGAGAACTCAAATTCCCTTGATCTCTTAAGGCATGGTTGGTCCCAAAGGCACCTTGGCCAAGCATGTACTGGCTCAATTGTTTTCGTATCTTGTCACACTCCTCCTCGTCCGAGACCAATTTGTCTAATGCTTTCATATAACCTGCAACAATTATAATTTATCATAAATAGAAATGAATTATGAATATAAACCATAAGTAGAAAATTGAATTGAAAATAAACCATAAGTAGAAATTATTATAAATAAATTGTTTGAAATTTTTTTTTAGGAAGCTTGGCTGAAGCGTTCAGGAAGCTTGGCCGAAGCATTCAGGAAGCGAGCTTCCGGATTTCGGAAGCGAGCTTCGGGGTGCAAAGCTTCCTGATTGGCAGGAAGCGCATTTTTGAACCCCGAAGCGCGCTTCCGAAATCCAGAAGTGCGCTTCCGGATTTCGGGAGCACGCGTCCTAGCCAGCTTCCTGAGCTCGCTTGCTCCGAGCAAGCTTTCGAGGCCGAAGTTGGGGGGGCGGGGCGCTTCCGATAACCCTGGTTGGTGGACGTATCCCCACACTGGGGTGAACCACATATATCCTGTGTTATGGTGCTTTGTGCTATGCTTTTATATTGTTATGTATCTATTTGCTTAGTGCACTGTTCTTGATGTAAGATAGATCTACGAATGTTGAGTGCTTATTATGTGACTGAATGCTAGATATGCTATGTGCTGAATGATTAGATGTGTTTATTTTTTGGATAATATTGCGCTGTTATGTAATTAGGGGTTTAGCCTGCGATGTGAATCAGGGTTAAAGACTAATGAAGGTTAACTGCTAAGTGCTATTTTAGGTGTTGTATTCACAGATCTGTGTCCCAGCTAGGTTGTAGACACTTGCATCCTGCAATCACCCTTGCCTCTACCTCGGGTGAGACTTCAGCTGCTTCGCAGGTGTTGTCGAAAGGGTCGGTAGTTAGGGTTTCGCTGGTGCGTCGTTGTAGCGTTGAACCCTGGGTCTACCCCTGTGCCAACAAATGGTTCCGTTGCCGGGACCTGAAACTGTGATTGTAGGGAACTGAAGAAAAGAGAAAGCTCTGTGCGTAGATCTGTTGCTATAGTGCGCAGTCCTCTACTTGACTTTTGAAGCTCTGTGCTAAGAAGAGAAGTCTGATCTGAAGAAGAGAGGTAAGATCTTAAAGCTTTGTGCTCTGTTAAAGGTAAGATAAGTGGAAATTTTTGTTTCGAAAGAATGGATCTAGGTATGTTTGATAGATTTTGTCCTAGTCTGAAAACTAGGGCACAACTAGAAGAAAGAAGATTTGATATGAATAGATTTGATAAAAATAGTGAAAGATATGTTATTCCTATGCATAGAAAGAATTTTTGGACTTACCATCGGATGCAAGATCCTAGAAAGGATTTTTTGTAGGTACATCACTGTGACCCCAATGCGCAGTACAGGAAAGGTTGGGGATCATTTAAGAGAAAGAGAGGATTGACTCTTTGTTATAGTTGCAGAAGATCGAGACATCTTGCTAAGGATTGCCCTGGTAGAGCTCCTACTTGTCTTTGTTGTAAAGCTGTTGATCATGAAGTTTTGGATTGCCCTAGAATGATTGCTAAGGTTGAAAAGATGAATATGAAACAAGAAAACCATGAAGAAGATCAAGAGACTAAGAATGTGCTAGAGCACCGGAAAGAATCAGAGGCTATATTATTGCAGATGAAAGAAACACTGAATGCTCACAGAGACATCAGTTTACCAGAGATCTTAAAAGAAAAGCAGTGTATAGAAACAAGAATAGGAGACTTCGACATAGACTGTGTATTGGATGCAGAAACATAGGTGAACATTATACCAGAAAGTACTTGGCAAATTTTGGGAAAACTTGCTATGATTCCTTCATTAGGAGGAATAGGATTGTTTAAAGGAAAGATGATAACCTTATGTGGAAGACTTACTCATGTACCTATGATAGCTCATGGGACATCGACATAAGAAGAATTTGAGGTCATTAAGTTTGTTGAGAACAACGCTCCTTTTGCACTTTTGTTAGAAAGGACTTGGATTGAGAGAGATCGGATCCAAAGAAAAGAAGAAGAGGAAGCTATAGAGCAAAGAAAGAAAGAGTTAAGGGATTTCATGGCTAGGAGAATAGCGTGCTTAATAGAAGAACAGGAGGACAGGTCGAAGCAACTGAGGGCCAGAGACCTAGCTGTCGAAGTTGACAAGACGCAAGAAGGCTTAAAGTACCTATCCATGTAGGAGATTAGGGCACCTACTCTAGAAACAACAAGAGAAGAAGTATTACCCTCGAACCCTGTAAAAGACCATCAGCAGTGCGAAGTTACTATGCTAAGAGAAGATATGAACAAGAACGGAAAGAGGAATCTAGAGCCGCAGATCACAGGAAAGAAAGCAAGAAAACTTAGTAAGAAGAAAACAAAGCTAGAAAAATTGCAGGAGGTCCAGAGAGGACTTCGTAGAAGGAAGGTTTGTAAAACTTGAACCTCACCGGAATAGCAGAACCGCGTCGACTGGCATTTCGCCATGGTGGAGCAATATGACCGTTGGAGGCATCCCGACCGTTAGAACGACGCTCCAAAACGACTAGAAACACAATTATTGTCGGAAAGATTGCCATTGGACCTTTGGAACCGCGCCGTAACAGCTGGAATCGTATTGATTGAGGCATTCTTGCCCGTTGGAGGAGTCCGTTACTACGTTGTCTATTTAGTCCGTCGCATGTCCCATCGAAGACACTTTTGCAAATTGTGATTATCCAAGCCCAGAGAGAACTGATTGTTATCGTGCTGTGCGTATTGAGACTTCGCCATCCGCTTTACTTACCTTGAGTGTTTTTCCACCTACCCGAGATATCTGATCTCGAGCGTGTATGTCAGATGAACGTAGCGCAGTAGAGAAGTCTGTGGAGGAGATCCTAATAGACCTCATGGCTGAGAGGGTTCTGTCTGCAAGAGTACAGGCCTCCTCGACGCGAGGATTGGAAGCATCCCCATCGACTGCACATCGATCTAGGCCATCCCGAACTGCGACAGAGAAAAGGAGTAAGCACCATGACGATTTGGCGAACGCGAAGCTCATCCTGTCAATCCTGCCCGACTACATCCCGCCTCTGGCTGGCACAATTAGTCGTGACAGTGTCCCGAGGGACTTCGACTATACATTGATCACTGTGTACCTCCTGAAGGGGATACGCGCAGTTGGATCACAGTTGGAACAGATTCTGACACTAAAGATCAACGATTTTAACTTAGGAGACCGCAAGAATTATGGAATGCTCGCACCACATAAGTACTTGACAAAGACAACGGGGAAGAAGCCAAAGATAGTGCCCCAACTGTGGACCATGGACATCGCAAGATCAACAATCCTCAATGTGATGAAGATACCACACTTCGACAGACATCAGAAGGTTAATGCATTCGTTAAAATCCTCCTGTCGTGCTACCACGGAGGTTACCTGTGGTTGGATAGGCGCATCACTGTGGATTTGGCGCTAATCCACATGATCACGGGGTTAAGCATGCAAGGACCAGACCCTCAGGAATTTTACCCAGGGAAGGCTGCAGATCGCGCCTTGACGCAGCGAATAAAAGATACCTATGGCGATGTGGAGAAAGGGAAGCGGGGCTACAAGGTAGCCTCCATCCAAAATGGTGCAGTGCGCCTAGCTTGCCAGCTGATCGCTGGTAAGCTCGTCAGGAAGAATAGACCAACGTAGGTCACGGGGTTTGTCGTCGACCTCGTAGGAAAGTGTGTTGAAGGCATGCAAATGAACTGGGCGAGCTACCTCGTCAACCAGTTGGAACAGGATTGCAGAGAAGCACAGGACCAGGGCTACGAGTTTCGCTTCAGCTGGTTGATGATCCTCGTTGCCTTTATCGCTTGGGAGATGCCGAAAGGAGCTACCTTCCCTGAAGTCGAGCCGTCTGAACCATTGGCCGTGAAATTCACTACCCTGTGGTATTCGAACGACATGGCAAAGCAATGGCAGTCCAATGCGGTATTCCACACCTATTACTTGCAGTTGAAGAGGGCCATTGAATCCTTCCCTCGCATGACGCCGAATACACTGCATCGGTTCAGGCCCTTCGCGAAGTTCCGCGCATACAGGCATTTCATATACATCACTGCGCGGGGACAAACACAAGGAAGTGCTCCAGTCGTATTACAAACTCACCGAAGAAGATATGGAGGAAATAACCGAGGAATGGCCTGCAAAATTCCTTGTACCAATTGAACAGACGAAACTCTCCGACCTCGACCTCATTGGAAGTCCTGTAGTCACTCGGGAAGAGTATGATGGACCCAGCAGCAGCAGGAAGAAAAAGAAGGAAGAGGTGCATGAACTAAACAGTGCATCGGAGGAAACGACGCCTAATTCACCTGGAGGAGGAGGAGATGACGAAGTAGACCAAGAAGAGGAAGGAGGGGAAGAAGACAAGCAGAAATAGGGCGAAGTGACACCGCCAAGGGATCCCCTCTCTACAACAGAAGCATCATAGAAAAGGAAGGTTCCCCTGGAGAAACCCTGAACGCAGAAGAAGTCAAAAGACAATAAACCTCAGTTACAAACTGTACTTACAGTGGATGATATTGACCTCATCATCGCAGCTGTATTAGATACTTCGGAGGATATTTTGCAGCGAAATGAAGCCAAACAGGAGACCATGTATGACAGGATCGAGGCGGAGCTCAAAGGGGTACAACAGGGTCTCTATGCGAGCCGCACAGTGTCTACTGTGCCGTTGTCATCAGGGGATATAGAAGTAGGAGACGAGCCTGCCCAACTACGCAGATTGGTAGATGCGACAGAGGCTCGCCTTCGCCGAGTACACGAGGAGAAAGAACAAGCCACAAAGGCCTTGAAGCAAGCAAAGGAGGAAGCCCTAGAACAGAGTCGGTTCGCGAAGCAAGAGAAAGATGACCTCCGAGCGAAGTTTGAAGGGGAAAGAGAGAAGATCCAGAGAGAGAAAGATCGACTGCTTGCGGAGCAGGTGGGAGTTAGAGAAGCAGTCACTCGAGCACTTCTCTCCGTGCTAGGATTGACATTGATGGAAGAAGAGACAGCTGAGAGCCAAGTGGGGAAGCTCGCTGAAGCCATTCAACAGCTCCAAGCAAGAGTAGCAGAACTGGAATTGCAAACAGTGCTGAGCACTCCGCAGGAAGTGCGAGATCAAAGAGAAGAAACTGCCCGTAGTGCAGTTGAAAGAATCAAGGCATTGGCGTTAGAATGCAAGCAACTTAGTAACCGAAGTGCGCAAAACTATGAGCGCCTTGTAGAGGACCCAAAACTAAGAACATTGGAAGCACAACTCCAGGAGGCAAAGCAACAAGCATCGACAGTACAAGTGCAACTAAAACTGCTTTCAGCGGTTGAAAAGATGAAAAGGTCACAGGAACAACCCGCAGTTCGGCAGCAGGTCCATGCCATCCAGAGTAGAGTGATGGAAGTGACCCAGAGACTCCAACTAGTGCAGGATGAAGCCTGCACCCTTTTTGAAGAGATTGAAGGACAAGGTGCACAGCTGGAACAAGTGGTCACCACAGTGGAACAACGCTTGGAAGGACTTGTCACTGAGAAAGTCATTCAGGAGTTCGCCGAGCAGGAGGCTCTGGCGAAGTGGCAAGTCAAGGCAGCTCGAGCCAAGCTCGAGGCCTTCGAAGTAGAATTGCCCAGATCGAAGTGACTTGAGACGAGTCACAGGTGAGTGTTGGGGGCTTGTTGGCCCTCGACCAAGTTTTGGAGAACCTTGGTTGTGTTTGATCAATGTTGGGACCTCGACAGGCTGGTCGAAGATGGAGTACCTAGGCGAAGTGGAGATCATGGGATCACTCCCCCTTTTGCGGGCTTTTTGGGTTAGGGTTTATGTAACAGGTATGGGATGTCGGCCCATGGGTTTACCCATGCTTAGGCCCCTTTTTGTAATGTATAAATAAGTATCNGTAACCGAAGTGCGCAAAACTATGAGCGCCTTGCAGAGGACCCAGAACTAAGAACATTAGAAGCACAACTCCAGGAGGCAAAGCAACAAGCATCGACAGTACAAGTGCAACTAAAACTGCTTTCAGCGGTTGAAAAGATGAAAAGGTCACAGGAACAACCCGCAGTTCGGCATCAGGTCCATGCCATCCAGAGTAGAGTGATGGAAGTGACCCAGAGACTCCAACCAGTGCAGGATGAAGCCTGCACGCTTTTTGAAGAGATTGAAGGACAAGGTGCACAGCTGGAACAAGTGGTCACCACAGTGGAACAATGCTTGGAAGGACTTGTCACTGAGAAAGTCATTCAGGAGTTCGCCGAGCAGGAGGCTCTGGTGAAGTGGCAAGTCGAGGCAGCTCGAGCCAAGCTCGAGGCCTTCGAAGTAGAATTGCCCAGATCGGAGTGACTCGGGACGAGTCACAGGTGAGTGTTGGGGGCCTGTTGGCCCTCGACCAAGTTTTGGAGAACCTTGGTTGTGTTTGATCAATGTTGGGACCTTGACAGGCTGGTCGAAGATGGAGCACCTAGGCGAAGTGGAGATCATGGGATCTCTCCCCCTTTTGCGGGCTTTTTGGGTTAGGGTTTATGTAACAGGTATGGGATGTCGGCCCATGGGTTTACCCATGCTTAGGCCTCTTTTTGTAATGTATAAATAAGTATCTAAGCGATGTAAGAAGTAGTACTTGTCATTGGCTTAGTGCATGACTAGTTGGCTTTATGCAAGAAGATGTGTTAAGACTTGCAGAGCTAAGTGCAAGTGATTGTAAGAGACTGTGTAAGGCTTTGTGCAGACAGATTGTAAAAGGCTTTGTGCTGTGACCTAACTCGGGGAAGGAGGATCTCGCGAGGTGCGCACGGATCTCCTGTCCTATGCGGAGTTGGTTTGTGGCTTTGTGCTTGTAAGAAGATCGAGAGTAGACTAATAAGAAGAGAAGAAGAGTTGGTGGACGTAGCCCCACACTGGGGTGAACCACGTATATCCTGTGTTATGGTGCTTTGTGCTATGCTGTTATATTGTTATGTATCTATTTTCTTAGTGCACTGTTCTTGATGTATGATAGATAGATCTACGAATGCTGAGTGCTTATTATGTGACTGAATGCTAGATCTGCTATGTGTTGAATGATTAGATGTGTTTAGATCTTGGATAATACTGCACTGTTCTGTAATTAGGGTTTTAGCCTGCGATGTGAATCAGGGTTAAAGACTAATAAAGGTTAACTGCGAAGTGCTCTGTTAAGTGTTGTAATCACAGATTTGTGTCCCAGCTAGGTTGTAGACACTTGAGTACTGCAACCATCCATGCCTCTACCTCAGGTGAGAATTCATCTGCTTTGCAGGTGTTGCCGAAAGGGCCGGTAGTTGGGGTTTTGTTGGTGCGCTGTTGTACTGTTGAACCTTGGGTCTGCCCCTGTGCCAACACATTTACCCTTGTGCAAAGGGGTTTTTCATTGTGGTGTTACATTTAACAGAAGATAGAGATTTGATATTAAAATCAGGTCCCTGGTTTTGGGGGAAATTTGGATTAAGCATGCAACCCTAGATTCCATCCGTTGATCCAATGACAAATATTTTGTCTCGCCGTTCGGCTTTAGTTTGGGTTAGATCTCCAAATCTTCCTTTGCATTTTTGGGTTTTACCCTCTTTCCGAGCCACTGGCAATGCCCTTGGAGAATTCTATTGTAGAAGTGAGGAAACTAAGAATTGCAGTTTCACTACATATGCTCCAATTTGTGTGAAAATGGACTTCAACAAAGGGTTTCGGGAAGAAATAAACTTGACAGGTGAAAACTTTTCCTGGTCACAAAAGTTTGTTTTGAAATAGGACATTTGGTAGTGCATTGCCTGAAAGGGCCAAGGCAACCTAGAAAGCACCAACATAAGTCAACTTGGTAGGTCGGTGCCAAAGCAAAACATCAAGTGATTAGCAAGGTTGACCCAGATGACTCGGACCAGCCCCTGGATGAGTCAATAGTAGAACTGGAAGAAATCAGGGATGCCCCATCTAAAGAGCAAGAGGTGGTACCATAAGATTTGGTGGAAGAAGAACCTGCTATTCTCCCAAATCTGGATTAGGAAGTAGCAATCTTGCTTAGTCCTTGGGCAAAGGTGACCTGGGCGGACCAAGCAGAAGTAGAGGAGGTTCTAGAACAATCAGAACCTCCAGGCCAAGGAAAATTAGGACTGGAGGGAGCATCATTGAATATACCGAAAGAAATGGAAGCTTGGACAACAGTAGTAAAGAAGAAAAAACTCCTGCAGTAGTATAGTCAGTGGTAACAAGAAGCTGGGCATGTAATCCAATCTAGAGTCTAGACACATACTGCTTCTGTATTTTGTTATGTAAGCAATTTGTCAGAATTTTATCAAGCAAGAAATTCTGGAATGTAGTTTTGGTGGACACAAGATTTCTTGAAATCAGGAGCCGACAACATTTTGTTGTAATAGAGAACTGACTAAGTTTGTTTTTGAAGCTCTGGAAAGTCACATGTAACTGTTATTAGCTCTGCTATAGCCCCCTTATTAATATAATATTGTTCTGGTTAAAAGAAAAACATTGTTGGGATGTATGCTCAACATTGTATTAGATACCACTGTTTGTAGATGAATCTCTAACTGGTGGATCTACTAAGCAGTATATTCCGCAGATGAATCTCCCCTGTTTGCAATTGTTTTGTGTTTTTTTTCCCTCAATAGATAGATGAGAAAATATAGCCACATGACAGTGCTAATAATTGAAATGGCCAATGGCTGGTTTGTGGTCAAAGTCCAAAATTGATGAAAGCACCTAAGAAGGGGCTCTGATAGATGTGTAATGAACAATATTTTGTTTACAGAATATCCAACATAAAATGACAAAGAATTGAAATTCCTATAGGATAAATAATTATATAATTGATGAATGAGTGAATGAGATGATTACAATGAGCCTTGTGATGGTATGCTGTATACTTACATGCACTGAGTAGTCACTAAGGTGAAGGGTTGTGCCGTTTAGATTATTTAATTATTATTATTAATGTTTATTTATGTAATTTATATTCATTACAAACTTGGAATGCTATTTTTGTATGTTGCTGCAATTTTTCCTCACACTTCTTGTATTTCTCCCCCTCCTATTGGCGTTAATAACAATTTTGTTCTTGGTGAATTTATCGCTGTTGAGACTTGGTATTACAAAATATATTTTTTAGCATTTTGTATTTTATGGTTTTATTCTCTCTGGTTTGAAATAGCTATATCATGGAGAACACAACTTTTAGCAGATATATATATANAAACTTTTCAGTTTGACCTACCTCTAACTTTGCAACACCATTATGCTATCCATGTCCTGCTATCCTAAGTCGAGCTTTATATGTTGTTTTCGCTAGTCTAGGGTTTGTGGCATAATGGTGCTACCATTGATGACCTTTTGAATGTCCACTAAATGAAACTTTTGAGGTAAGAAAGAACCTTTTAATGGTTCATGACTCATTCTTGTTGAGACTCAACAAAGCACATAAGACATCCCCATACTCACTTCTCCACTTTGTTTGGTTTTCTAGTTCCTTTGTTCTCCATATCAACTCCTATAGTTCTCTACTTACAAACACTCTTCCTCTTCTATGTGCCATTTCTACAACTCACAACACTCATCTCCATGGGGTCATCTTCTACTGAGTCTCTCAACACACTCAGTGTTCTCTTAGAGTCCTTCCTCATTCTGATACCGTAATGCTGCAGGGTCAGTACAGCAAGACCAAATCAATCTGCCTTCCTAACATGACTTGCTCTGCTGTGGAAAGTAAATCGGGAAACCTTTAAACGACATGTCTACTTAGTTCTCACACATTATTCAAACACACATATTTACAAAATACATGGATGTCCCTCAACGCAACAAAGACCACACATCAAGGCAGGGAACCTTGAAGCAACACATCTACTTACACATCATTCAAACACATATATTTACAAAATACGTGCATGTGCCTCAATGCTCCATAATCTAGCACAATGGCCTCCTCATGACCAGTAATCTAACTACACAACTGTGCCAATCTGCTGCTTGCCAACCAACTCTTTGCCAACTTGATTCTCTTCAAGGTCTTCTCATTTATAGGCCCCTGTCCATGCTTCCTCGCTACATGTCCCTGTAGTTGCCTCCACATAGTTAACATAAATAATTCCCCGGATTTACTTTTTTTTGGTATGACCTGTGATGGTTGTAATGGCCCTGCGCCTTTTTCTTTGCCTTCCATTCATCCCTGTTGCGCCTGTCTTTGTCCTACACCTAAACAGTCATCTCTTCGTGCCCCTGACAACATCCTACACCGATCTTCATATGCACCTAAACACCTCTTCTCATCATGTGTGCTCTTGCCAGCAGCGCTTATTGGTATTTGCACCTTCACATTACTTGTGCTTCTCTATCCACTTGTTCTATTTAAGGATGCTCCTGCATCAACTTCAACCAATTTCATCAACATCCCTAGTAGCCACAATGTTAAAACTTATTTTTAACGTCTTTCACAGCAAATCTGTTAGCCTAAAATTCAACTTTCTTTCCAGTTTGGGTCATCTAGTAAACAAAGACAAAATTTTCCTTTAGATCATTTACATGATAAACATCATTGACAATGCCGTTTTTAACTTCAATGTAGCTAGTATCACAAATAGAGAGTGCAGTATCATTCCCAATATAAAGTCTTATCATTCTTTTTGTCAATATCTAGGGAAGAAAATAGTGAAGCATCCCTTGCCATATGATGAGTGCAACTAGAATCTACAATCCAATCACTGGAGGAAGTATGAGCATGCAAGGATTTAGAAGTGGCCTTAGAAAAAGCCGTACCATTATTTTTAGGATGGTTTTGCTGCTTCTGCAGATTTTCAAATTTCACATTAAGACCTGCCAGTTTCTTATAGCATTTAACTTGAGGATGCCCTGATTGCCACAATACATGCATGGTTTATTCTCCAACTTCTCTCCTTGATACTTTGGCTGCTTTTGAGCTATTAAGCCCATATTGGGTCTTTTGGCATGCCTCTTATAATGTTGCTGCTGCTGTTTTCTTTTGTCAGCATGAGCCTTTTGCTTGGAACAAATCTTTCCCAGAGTACAACATTCTGTGTTTGTCTATCAATGCAATACAAAAGCTATTGAAACCTAAACCTGGARCAGTACTATGTAGTATCCCTCACTACTGCTGCTATATTTTCTGAGTGTTGGTGGTTCAGGAATTATGACAAACACTTTGCTGRCATGTTCTAARTCCACTGTTATACTCCTTATTTGGTTTCTGTAGTATGTCTAGATGTATTTCTGGTTGGTGTTTTTATCAAACACTTGGTTAACAYACCCAATTCCCACTGTGKAACCCTCTTATTGCTGCTGTAATAAATTTGTACTTGCTTCTGTTATATTTAGATGAGTATTTGGGTCAGGAGTTCCTTCAAACAGTTGGCCAACAACGTCAAAAACCCACTGAATAACTCTCCGTTTCACTACTGTTAGTTATTGGATGATTTTCTGGTCAAGACTTTTGACAAACACTTAGTTAGCATGCACAAGAACCCACTGTAATTCCCTTTGCTGGGACTGCTGATTTGTCTCTTTATAGTTTACTGCTGGTGTATCTTAGTGTTCTTTGGTATTGTACTTTTGTCAAACAATTGGCAGCTGATGTGTTTTATGTTGATTGTTTCAGATTTCTTCACTTAACATTACCACACAAAACCACAATGGATATGACACATGAACAGAGTTTCCTTTTATTCAACACCAACCAAACAACAAACACATTTATTATAAATGATAACAGTCTTGCTCAATCTGATATGACAGCCATAGACTCAACAAATAAAATCAAGTTTATTCCCTGTCTGCTGACCTGTAAACAGCCTTGCTGTAGCAGCAATTTGTACCTTGGATCGTCCCCCTTAAGACACCAGGAACAACAAAGAATGGGACGATTTCATGGGCTGAGTAGAAGAGATTTGCAGCAGCTCAATTTGTGATGAAATGGCTGCCACTTGAAACCTGATTTTCTGTTAAATTGGTTCAGTCCTGTTATAGCGTAAGTTGTAGGTTGGGCAAAGCCTGACCCAACCACAAAACAAGTGCTACAACTTGGGAATCCTACATCCAATGTCACCTCGATGTAGGTCCCGCACTTCAAGGGTGACTAGGTCACTCTAGGGAGGCGATCTCGGTGACCCTAGGGGGATTGAGATGGAGACGGAGAGAAATGGAAGTGAAGCCTCTAGAGGTCGAGTCTAAGTGGAGTGAAAAGTGTGGAATGAAGTCTTGGGAAGGTCCAAGGGCTGCCAAGTATGTTGAGTAACCTGCAATTGATGAAATACTTGCCCGAGACACAAGAAAAGACACTTTGCAATGATGTATGTTAGTTGGATCAGCAAGTTAAACTTGCTGTCCCTAATTTGCAGCAATATATAACAGTATATATCAGCAAGAATATGGTACTATAAGCTGCTCAATAAATGCTAGAGATCAAGTAGAAAATGCAAGAGAAAGACTAGTAAATGACTAGCTAAACTCAAGATGAAAAACCAATATTTTGTGCTATAATATTGGTTTTTCATCTTGAGTTTAGCTAGTCATTTACGAGTCTTTCTCTTGCATTTTCTACTTGATCTCTAGCATTTATTGAACAACTTATGGTACCATATTCTTGCTGATATATACTGCTATCTATTGCTGCAAATTAAGGACAACAAGCTTAACTTGCTGATTCAACTAACATACATCATTGCAAAGTGTCGAGGTGACATTGGGTGTAGGATTCCCAAGTTGTAGCACTTTCTTTGTGGTTGGGTTGGGCTTTTCCCAACCTACAACTTGCGCTATAACAGGTCCCTCTTTGTGGAAACCCCCAGGTTCTGCAATATGATGACTCAACCTCTTCTAAACCCCCACAAGTTGTAATAAGCTGGTCTGGACCTTTTGGAACCCTCATAGCCTGTTAGCAATGAGTTTGGTATCTCCCAAAGCTGCCACAAGCTACTAGAATGAGATGCACAAGGAGGAATAGCCCCTTCTCTCTGCCACGAGTTACCAAAATGTTGGACACGACCCCTCTATACTCCACAAGCTGCAATAAAGGGCACCACCTTTCTCCAAGACTCCTATGATTTGATAATGAGCTAGCTCGACCCAAGGAAAAGGACAAAATGAGTGATGGCTTTTTGATCTGCCCAAATCGACCTCCACAAGATACTTAACAATCTGAAATACCCTAGATCTAACAAAGCTAATGGATCTTTCTTCCTAAAATGAATTCCAAATGAGAGATTTGAGTGATCTCCCCTCTAATGGCTAGGGTGGAATCTCTCACCACCGAAACCAGATTAGCTAGGGTGGATAGTCTCACCACCGAAGCCAATCAAACAAGGGTTTCCTCCAAACCCCAAAGGCTCCCAGAGCTCTCCAAACCAACATGTAAAATGATCATCAACATAATGGGAGAATATGAGCCCCTATCTCTCCTTTATACCCCCTTTCACTTTTTTTCCTTAAAGTGACTTTTAATTCATCTTTAATATTTTTTCATAAAATCACTTTATTAATTTAATAAACCTTTTTACTCCAAAAAGTAATTTATTTGACTTTAAAACAATTCTGGCCACTGAAAGTCATTTTTTCATCATTTCAACCTTTAGATATTTTCGTCCCGGTTCCAATGAGCTATTACACGAAGGTATCCCCTCAATTAATATGATCCAAATAATACYTTCAGTGTATTTAATTAAAGAATGCTCAATAATAACCCAAAATTACGGAAATTGTYRGAATGCCAYRGAACCAAGAGCGAACTGTGCRGAAATGATCTTGATGATGAAAGATGGTGAATGGACTAGCTTGGGCCCCATATAAGTCCTCCAAATTGTCCGAGCTCACTGTTATCCTCATTTTACTCCTCTGGTCAGGATGACATAAACTCATAGGGTCACCTCTGACTGCAGGGCAGGGAAATCCAAAAATGGGGACATYACATACTACCAAGCAAAGTCTTTGTAGAGCAATAATTGGAAACAAATACCTCATATGGAACATGATGTTTTTTKGGAACGATTTTATTACACTGGTCTATCCCCTTTCCCAATGTTGGTGCCTCATTTCTTGAATTGCAGTCATAGGTCCTTAAGCTGAGCCAAGTAATTTTAATGCAATCAAATTCCTACAAATTCAGATGCATCAACTAGTTTTCCAAGCAAATAATTCTTGCCTCATTAGGTTTGGGGAATATCCTTGCAAGAGTGTCCCATCCATTTGTAAGAGATTCCTGCTTTTGAATATGGAACTGCAAGTCATCCGCAACATGGATGCTATAAGACCTCAAGCTTCATCTGACTTATTGAGCTGTTTTTTCTTCTTATTATCATTCGTAGTTTCCTTTTAGTTACCCCTAGTAATATGCCACAAGTGACAACTATGAAGCCATTATTCGCTTCCACATGTGGTAGCTATGACATGTAAGCTTGAAATCTGGGTTTATGGACCCCATGATGAAATCTGAGCAAAATAATGCT
Source organism: Picea mariana (assembly GCA_032191745.1). NCBI lineage: Eukaryota > Viridiplantae > Streptophyta > Pinopsida > Pinales > Pinaceae > Picea > Picea mariana. The sequence continues at coordinate 15,074 of JASDQU011101547.1, forward strand.
TCAAAGAGAGCATGCAAAACCAAGTGCTGCAACAAGAATCCAATCAGGCATACAGAGTGTGAGGGTCCCAGGAGAAAGAAATGCAGAATAAATAGTATGTCTTACAAAATGCGACCTTGGGAAAATATTCTACCCCCTCAAAGGAAACAAAGTAAAACTGTATATCCTAAGTAACAAAGTTATGTTTTAAATTTTCACTTTTCACATTGGTCTCATGCTTCCTACCAAAACTTTTTAACCAACTCTCCTGTAATAGTGCTTAAGACACTATGCAAACAAAAAGTATTTAAGGTTCATTTCACTGCCCAAACAAAATTTAAAAAATGCAGAACTTCAACTTATGGGTTTTGCTTACTTGAGGAAGAGGGAAAGTATTTAAGGTTCATTTCACTGCCCAAACAAAATTTAAAAAATGCAGAACTTCAACTTATGGGTTTTGCTTACTTGAGGAAGAGGGAAAGCTACTGTAGAAGTTGGTTCATTGCGTTGCACAGATCAAACCCCCTCCCCCCTGCAAAAAAGAAGCTTAGAATACAGCGCTAA
>JASDQU011101548.1:0-13877 GCA_032191745.1 Picea mariana
TTGTTTTTCTAACATGCACTTCCTCTTGCCACCGCACAGACAGACTCTTCCCCTAATGAGTCTATAATTGACAAAGCCACCAGATTCATTGAGCGGATTCAACACATCCGCCAAGTGGTCCAGGAAATTTTGCAAAAATTCAATGCTAAGTATAAGCAACGCCATGATCAACGCAGGGTACCACACCAGTTTCAGGTTGGCGACAAATTTTGGTTACATTTCCAGAAGGAGCGTCTCACCATGCCCCATAGGAAGCTTCAACCACTTCTTTATGGTCCTTACACTATCACCAAGGCTATGGGTAGCAATTATTTTGATCTCAACAGTCCACCCTTCCTTGGTCTGCATCCAGTATTCAATGTGGACCTTCTTTGAACATATTTCCCACCGTTATTGGAGACCTCCAAGATCGTCGAACAACTGACGCCAATAGAGCTCAACCCTGACTACATGGAACAAGAATCCACTGAATAGATAGTGGAAACATAGGTCAAGGGCACTTGCTAACAGTGGCTAAAGATTTATCGGGTTCTCAAGGTAGGGCAACTCCTACACCAAGGAAAGTCTCTCACATGGGGCCAAATCCAACAGGAGTTTCCTCACCTGATGGGAAAACTCAATGCAATGGAGACCATTTCTTCCTAAGGGGGTAGGATTCATCCAGGTGGATATTGGTGGCCACCCACCTATTCCAACTTGCTCCTCGTGTCCATTTTTTGTTCAACATGTTCTTCTATACTCCTTTGTAATTGTGGGTTTTACACTTTTGGGGTTGTTTGAATCCCCACACATCCTCCAGGTTGATACGAGTGGCCTCATGCCTAATCCAACTGGCTTATTTTGTATGTTTTCATGTCAACACATCTTGTTTTACTTCTAGGGTCATTTGGGGCCCTAAACGTTGTTTTTTTGGCTCGCCACAGTCAAACTGTAGACGAAGTAAGAGTTTGATGGTGAAATGTGTATTTCTCTGAAAGGACTTTCCAATGGACTATCATGGGACTAAAACAGAGGTGGTATGCAAACTTTACAACCCTGGAAAGTTGGGGTACCAAATTGCACCAATTTACCCATAGGGCCCAGATGACTTTTGGCGTTTCACCTTCTAGGGTTAGCTTTTTGGATGTCTAGGGTTTTTCATTCATGAGTAATATCAAAAATGCCTATGGAGCCTCATTGTAATCGAATATGCTCAGGCAGATGCGTGTAGCAGCCACATCTCTTCTTGGAGATAGCTACCACCATTCGAGCAAGTGTTTCAGTTTTGCAGTTTTACAGTTTCAGCCTATTTCATTATTTAATGGAATATATTGTTCACTAGATATTTGTGTTATTCTTCATATCTCTGTGTTTATTGTATTCAGTCTATTAATTAGTTCGTTTCGCTCCTAAATCTGAATCATCGATGTTTCATGTGTTATTCACCACAAGCTGATCAATTAATGTCATCATGAACCACCATTATGACTAACAAAACTAAAATTCCATATGTCATCAATTTGGCATCTAAGTGACACAAACATATTTGGGAATCATAACAACAAGAATATCTCAGACAATAATTATACTAGAATAATATGAAATGCTCCATTTTACAAATAGTTAGTTTCTTCATGGCCAATTTGTAGACAATAATGATTGGGTTTGCACATTCCTATTAATACCTATTTCTAGTAGACACCAAAGGAATATTGTGAAAACTATTAGGCTACAAAATTTTCCCTATTCGATATTCTCTACATAAAAATTCTATAGTATATGATGTTGTACAAAGTTATATTTTTCCAAATTTATATAGATTCACACATTAAAATTGCAGTACATTAGGTAGTAGTACTAGTAGGTCCATATATGGTAGGGTTGAAGAAATTTTAGTCTTCAATTTCTTCAATATTGTCAAGACAATTGCCTATGTATACCATATATGGAAATTTAACTAGGTCCAAAATATGTTCAATCATTCGATCCATGTTTTCAAGGATGGGAACCTTTCCAAATTTGGCACATCGTCATTCAAGTGAAAGTGATTTATCATGTCTCTCATAAATGGACCCCCTTCAGAGCATGAGTTAGAGGCATCTAACACCAAAGAATACGACATGTCAGCAATTGAATCTTCAAAATTTATTCAAACTTTCTGAATCATGGACACCCCATAAATTTTCTCGATATTTAACACCCTTGCAGTATCTATGAAATATTTTCCATATGATATTAAGAAAGACCTATCGGTACTCTTTTTTGTAGTCAGATGAGTTGTAGTAGCGAATTCAGATGTTGTATCTAATGGTGGAACCTTTACACCATGGATAATCTACACAAAATAAAACAAAATTGATTTGTTTACTAAATTTAGAACCTGCATCCACATGACTGACATTTTTGGAGTGCTCCTCTGGTGACAAGATTGCAAAACAAGTAATGTGATTTGGGGTATCTCTCTATGGAAAATGATTTTTTTTCACAAGTCCAGGAATGAACTAATAGATATGATTCCATAGCTTTGTTTCCCACGTTTTTATTTGCATTAAGTGCTACTCACACTAAATGAACTGACCTACATGTAATTATGCTTATTTTCCTACCCACTAATGTGAGCAAGTAACAGCATTTACGTAACCAAAATATTATCGTCAACACAAATCTACCATCTATATACGTGCATCATAGGTTCATGGTATTCCTTCATGAGGTCATGGAGAAACACCTATTTTACTTTATTTACTTTTGTTATTTCATATATGATTTAATTACTGTTCTTACTCACTTACCAAATCACTTTTCCATGTCCAGTGGATGCCCTTTTTTATTCACTCATGTTTCCATATCCCTAGCACACATATATCTATAATGCCTCATGTATATATGTGAGGTTAGTATTTTCACTTCCAATATATTATTTTTTATTTTAATTTCATATTGCTTTACTCAAAAAAATTCTAGTTCTTGAGATCCTCAAAAAAACCATTTTTTGAGAAATAGAATCAAAGGGGAGGGATGCCCATAGTTGTAATCCATAATCAAGAGTCCAACACAATTGACAGTTCATCCATTAGAAGCAGATTTTTATGGCGAGTTGCAACTTACATCCTAAATCCATTCAGGGACACATTGACAATTTGGTATGGGGGAATACAATCCAATATGATAAGCATAATTGATTTCTATAAGCTCGCACAAGTGTGCTTTTACAAGGCCCATGTGACCATGCTACCCACAATCTCCCAACACAGTGTTATTCAAAATCGACCCCCGGTTTGGAAATTGCATTATGCCTTACTAAGCAAAACCCTATTTCTAGAGATTCTCGAACAAACTATTTTACGGAGAATGGAATGAAAAGGGAGGGGTTCCCTTCTCTATAATTCAGTGTGAGGAATTCAATGTAACTGATGGTTTGGCCATCAAAGGCCCAATTAGATTTTTATGGCCATTTGTAACTTGCCTCCTAAATCCATTCAAGGACACATTGACAATTTGGTCTGAGGGCATAAAATCCAATCCAAGTAGCATAATTGAGTTTTGTAAGATCTCTCAAGTCCTTTTTTCCATGCACCATGTGACCACACTAGCCACAATTTCCCAACTCAGTGTTTCTCAAAACCAACCCTTAGTTCATAAATTGCATTGTGTCTTACAAAGAAAAATCGTAATTATGGATATCCTCGAACAAGCCCTTTTATGGGAAAAAAAAAGTATAGGAAAGGGGATCCCCTAGCTATAATCCAATTTCAAGAGTTCAATGAAACTAAATTTTTTCCATCAGAGGCCAAGTTAGATTTTTATGGCAAGTTGCAACTTGCCTCTTAAATCCATTCATAGAGATATTGACAACTTTGTCTAGGAGAATAAATTCCAATACGAGCCACATAATTGGGTTTTGTGATCTATTGAAAGTGTGTTTGGACAATTACAACATGAATACTCTACCCACAGTCACTCGACATAATGTTCTTCAAAATTGACCCTTAGTTCAGAAATTGCATTGTGCCTTACTGAGCAAAACCCTAGTTTTGGAGATCCTCGAACAAACCATTTTTCAGGAAAAAATATCATATGTGAGGGGTTCCCTTAGATGTGATATGGTGTCAGGATTACAATGCAACTAACTTTTCATCCATCATAGGCTTGGTTAGAGTTTTATGGAAAGTTGCAACTTGCCTCCTAAAGTCATTCATGGACACATTAACAATTTGGTATGGGGGCATAAATCTCAATTCGAGAAGCATAATTGAGCTTCGTAAACTCTTGCAAGTTGGTCTATCCAAGGTCCATGTGTCTAGGCTACCCACAATGGTATGACACATTGTTCTTCAAAATCAACCCCTAGTTTAGAAATTGCATTCTTCCTTACTAAGCAAAACCCTTGTTCTAGAGATCCTCGAACAAAACATTTTTTGGGAAACAAAATCATAGGGGAATGGTTCCCATAGTTTGAATATGGTGTTAGGAGTCCAATGGAACTAACTATTCATCCATTTGAACCATAACTAGAGTTTTATGGTGAGTTGAAACTCGCCTCCTCAAGCCATTCACAGACACATTAACAATTTGGTATGGGGGTATAAATCCAATTTGAGTAGCATAATTGAGTTCCATAATATTCTTAAGTTTGTTTGACTAAGTTCCACATGACCATGGTATCAAAAATCACCCCACATATTGTTCTTCAAAATCAACCCCTAGTTCATAAATAAATTTATGCCTTATTAAGTAAAACCCTAGTTCCAAAGATCCTTGAACAAACCATTTTTCAGAAAAAATAATCACATTGGAGGGGTGCCACTAGATGTGATCCAGTATTAGGAACCCAATGCAATTGAGGATTCATCCATTGGAGTCCTAGCTATATTTTTATGGTGAATTGTGATTCGCCTTTTAAAGCGATTAAGGGACACATTGACAATTTGGTCTCGGAGCATAAAATCAAATCCAAGAAGCGTAATTAAGTTCTGTAATATCCCAAAAGTGTGTATTTTTCAAGGCCCACATGACCAAGCTACCCACAATTTCCTGACACAATCTTCTTCAAAATCAACCCATAGTTCGGAAATTACATTGTGCCTTACTAAGAAAAACCCTAGTTTTGGAGATCCTCGAAAAAATAGTTTTTAGGTAAATAGTGTCATAGGGGAGGGGTTCCCCTAGCTATAATCTAGTTTTAGGAGTCCAATGTAATAGACAGTTCATCCATCGGAGGTCTGTTTAGAATTTTATGGTTAGTTGCAACTCGCATCCGGGGACATATTGACAATTTGGTCTGGGGGCATAAAATCTAATATGAGAAGCATAATTAATTTTTCTAAACTCTTTCAAATGTGTTTTTCAAAGTCCCGCGTGAACACACTACCCACCATCTCCCAAGATGGTGTTCTTCAAAATCAACCCTTAGTTCATAAATTGCATTGTGCCTTGCTAAAAAAAACCACTAATTTCAGAGATCCTTAGAACAACCATTTTTTAAGGAAATGGAAACATAGGGGAGGGGTTCCCCTCACAATAATTCAGTGTTAGGAGGTCAATGTAGTTGATGGTTACAATTTTATGGTGAGTTGCAACTTGCCTCCTAAATCCATTTAGGGACACAATGACAATTTCGTACGGGGGCATAAAATCCAATCCGAGTAGTGTAAATGATTTTATAAGCTCCTTGTAACTACTCCAATCACCATATTTTTTTTTTATAATTTCACATGGTTAATAATATACTTGAGCAATTATTACACTAAATGAATAATGTTTATGAATCATAGGTCTATCTTGTCTAATTGTCATGTCATTGTCATGACAAGGTACCTATTCAATTGAGCTAGAAACAATCCTTTGTTAATTGAGCTAGAAACAATCCTCTTTGCAGGTAAATATTTTCTATCCATTTCCTTTGAATTACTTTAATTAAATTATGTAATTATTCTTCCATTTACATGTTATTATCATATCATATTTCTCTCCCCTTTAATATCATAATACATTCCTTAACACCCAAGCCATTCTCCTTTCTTTGTTTCTACAATATCCATTGTGAAAATAACATAAATATATAAGTGTTTCTTTTTTTTTGCAATATAGATAGATTATTTGCAGCTATAATAACTTACACGTTCAAGATTATACGTTTTCCTCTAATGAAAATAAAAAATAATCATTTCAGGGTAGATACATTCCATTGATATTTTGTTGTAAACTTCTACCATTAGTTTAGGACTAAAAAACAGAATATATAACCATTAAAAACTATAAAATTTCTTAAACATCCCATGTTGTATCAACATTGTAAATTTCACAATCACTTCCCAATAAAATAAATGATAAACAAAGAGAGAAAAAATAAATTGAAGAACATATATGAGCCTGTTTAATAAGTGGAAATAAAATGAGTAAAGAACTAATTCTTCCCAACCATAGACACTGAAATTCAAGATTACTTGTTCTTATTACCCCCTAGTCTAAATCAATATTCCATAAGGACTCAAAACTATATAACCTTTTCCACAAATATGAGAGTTTGATTCTTTATGAGAACCATCAAACTCAACATCTTTCCTCACAAGTACTGAACAACCTCTTGCCCCTCTATACTTGTATAAACTAGCTTTCCTAGGTATTTTTCAAGATAGCTTCATCCCTAACCCTAGAGAATATTCTTGGACTAACTTTGTGCTATCTTGTTCCCTCACATCACACACCTTTGGGAGTAAGGTTCCACTTGTCCCATGTACAATATTTATTGTGGTGTTTTTTATCATTTTCACTCACCAGTGGAATAATGATTTACTCTTTTGTACTTTCTTCTGTAATTACTTTGTTTCTTGTTAATAAAATAAATTAAAATAATATTTACAAAAATATTCATCATCATGAATGTATATGATAATATAATTTCACTTAGGTATTTTCCAATACATTCATAACATAAATCATCAAAAATAGGGATATTACACTCCTACAAGTGTTGAGAAATCACATTCTTCCTTACTTAGAAAAACCCTAGTTCTAGATATCCTCAAACCAATCATTTTTGGGGAAACTAAATCATAGGGGAGGGTCCTCCTAGCTATAACTCGGTCTTAGGAGTCCAATACTTCATCCATTCAAGGAATGATTGGACTTTTATGGAAAGTTGCAACTCACCTCCTAAATCCATTCACAATTGACAATTTGGTCTAAGGACATAAAATCCAATATGAGTAGCATAATTGAGTTCTGTAAACCTATTTTTTTCCAAGTCCCACATGACGACACTATCCACTATCTCCCAACACATTTTTCTTCAAAATATTCACTTAGTTAAAAAAAATTGTATTGTGCATTCCTGAGCAAAACCTTAGTCCTGGAATCCTAAAAAAAAACATTTTTGGGGAAATGGAATCAAAAGGGAGGGGTTCCTCTAGATGTAGTCCAATGTCGGGATTCCATAAAAAATGACAGTTCATCCATCGAAGGCCCAATTATAGTTCTATGGCGAGTTGCAACTCACCTCCTAAATCCATTCAAGGATACATTGAAAATTTGGTTGAGGGGCATAAAATCCAATCCGAGGAGCATACTTGAGTTTTGTAATCTCCTCGAACTTTTTTTTGCCAAGATACATGTGACCACATTACCCACAATCACCTGACCCGATGTTATTCAAAATCGATCCCTAGTTTAGAAATTGCATTGTTCCTTACTAAGCAAAACCCTAGTTTCATATGTCCTTGAACAAACATTTTTCTTGGAAACATAGATTTGATATAGTTCCATGAGTCCAACATGACTAATGGTTCATCCATCGGAGGCCCAGTTAGAGTTTTATGGCGAGTTGCAACTCACCTCCTCAAGTTAGTCAGAGACACAATGACAATTTGGTTCAGTGGCATATAATCCAATCCAAGCAACATACGTGAGTTTAGTAAGCTCTTGAAATTTTGTTTGTCCAAGTTTCACATGACCATTCTTGTAACATTCCCTAGCCCAACTAAGGTCCATTACATGTGGAAATACTCATTAAATTAAAAAAAATTGCTAACTAATCGTGTAGCTTACTCTCTATAGGAAAACATACAGTTTTAACCATTTAGTGATACCATGAACTAGATGCATCTAAATCATTTTAAAATAGGTGAAAAACTTAGCAAATAAACTCAAACGCAACAACATATATAGATCATTCTCAAACACAGAGTTAATGCACAACAATTAAACTCAATATGCAACACGGAAACAAGATAAAAAACTTATATTTTAAAAACAATTGTGCAACCAACTACTTGGGACAGACATTCCAACTAACTATATAATTTTTGTTCCAAATCTCAACAAAAGTCACCTCCAAGCTGGGGCTAGCAATCCGTAAAAGTGGGTGGTCTCTCACTATCCACTCACATCTCAAAAATCCCACAATCCACTAGTATTCTTCTACAACTATCCCATTTTTCCACCAACTCTCTTCCTCTTGACCTGCCCAACCAAAATAATGTACCCCTTGACTGTTATCAATCCATCGGGCATACCATTCATTTTTCAAGGTCTCTCTGGGAAAGGTAACTAGGAATTTCACTATTGGGAAACTTAAGGGAGTTCACTACTAGGAAAGCTACCAGAAAAAATAGTAGCAATCACTTGTCATAAAAGTGAAACTCACATAGGAGTTCACTCTTCAGGCCTAACAACCTATCCCTTCAGTCTTCTGCTCCGAAAATGCTCCAAAATTTTCCCTCCAATTTTTCTCTAGCCCCATTTCTCTTCTTTTATTTTTCTCTAATTGTTGTTCATGCAAAAACATGACTATATAAAATTGTTGTAACTTCCCACATAAATTGTCTCTTTTTTCTTGCTTAGTTAACTTACACACTATTGGCACAGGGGAAGACCCAAGGTTCAATGCTTCAACAGCGCACCAACAAAACACTAACTACCAGCCCTTTCGGCAACACTTACGAAGCAGATGAAGTCTCACCCGAGGTAGAGGCAGGGGTGGTTGCAAGACTCAGGTGTCTGCAACCTTAGCTCAGACACAAATATGTGATTCTAACACTTAGCAAACACTTTATCATAGGTCATTCATCTGTATTTAACCCTCATGGCGCTCCGCAGATGGCGTAGAGCACCGCAACATTCACTTAGAACTAGGTTAAGTTAGCACTTAGCAACAATAAAATAGGTCTAGCACTCAACACTTTCATATATGTCAGATCTACACCCATACATCTAATAAGAACAAAGAAAAGTAGATCTATCTAAGTATATCATAGCAAAGCACATAGCATAATCATATCAAAGCACAATACATGGGGAGAGACAAACATATTAGGTCGAGGCACCGAGCACAACACACAGGTTTACAGTAGTTCACCCCCACCCTGGGGCTATGTCCACAAAGTCTTCTTCTTCTTTATTAGCTTTGGTCAATCTGGTTATAGCACAGAGCTCAAACTTGTACTCCGCATAGGACAGGAGATCTGTGCGCACCTTGCCAGATCCTCCTTCCCCGAGTAGATCTAGCACAAATCCTCCTTACAATCCGTGCACTCAACACTTACAACACTTGCACTCAGCTCTGCAAGTCGGTCACATAGTATACCCAAAGCCTTTACTATCACATAGCTTATTTTCTTCTCTTACATTGCCTAGCTACTTATTTATACTTTACAAAATAGGCTTAAACATGGGTAAACCCATGGGCCGACATCCCATACCCATTACATTATCCCCAAAAACCCAAAAAGGACCCAAGAAAGGGGTCTAGCTTCCACGATCTTCGCTTCATGTTGCACTCCATATTTGACAAGATGTTGAAGTTCCAAAAATGGTCAAATATGACCAAGTATTTCCTCAAACTTGGTCAAGGGCCAACAGACCCCCAACACTCACATATGATTCGTCCTGAGTCACTTAGATCTGGGTAAAGTTGCCTCAAAAGTATCAAGCTTGGCTCGAGCTGCTTCGGCTTTTCTCTATGCTACTGCTTCTTGCTCAACAAACTCCTGAACAGCCGCTTCGCTGATAGGCCCTTCTAGTTGTTTCTCGACTGTAACAAGTACTTTTTCTAGTAGTGTTCCTTGGCATTCAATTTCTTCAAATAGTATACATGCCTCCTCCTGGCTCGGCTGGAGTTTCTGGGTGAATTCCATCACTCTATTATGCATGGTAAGAACAAGTTGTTGGGCAGTTCATTGTTCCTGGGATCTCTTCATCCTCTCGATAGGTGATAGGAGTTCGAGCTATGCATGTACTGTATCTGCGTGTTGCTTCACTTCCTGGAGTTGGGACTCCAATTTCTTCAACTTTGGGTCTTCATATAGTCTCTCATATATCTGTGCGCTTTTGCTACTTAGTTTCTTGCATTTTGCAACAAGTTTTCTAATCCTCTTGACTACACTCTGAGCGTCCAATTCTCATTGGTCGCGCACTTCTCACAGAGTTTGTGGTATGGTATGAAGCTCTAGTTCCACGACCCTTTCTTGAAGCTATTGAATAACTTCATCCAACTTCATCACTTGATGTTGTATGGGCTCTTCAGCCTTCTTCTCTAAGCCGGTCACAGAGCGAAAATCTCTATTGACTGCTTCTTCAATTCTGATCTGCTTCACGAGCAACTGCTCTTTCTCTTTTTGAACCTTCACTCGGTCTTCTTCAAAGTTTTCTTTGAGAGCATTCTTCTCTTCTTGCACTGCTTGACGTTGCTCAATAATTTATTCCTGTGCCTTCTTGAGGGCCTGGGTGGCCTGCACTTTTTATTCCTGAGCACATCGAAGGTGTACTTTGACTGTATCAACAATCTTGCGGAGTTGGATTGATTCATCTCCTTCTTTTGTTGTCCCTTGTGGCAGAGGTGTAGTGGAGATTGCTTGGCTAGACTGGAGTGCCTATTGTACTCCTTGGAGCGTGATCTCAATCTGGCTATACATCTATTCCTGCTTCACTTCCTACTTCTCTATTATTTTCTTTGAAGCATCATTGATCGCTGCGACAATGAAATCAAAGTCATCCAATGTGAGGACAGTTCGTATCTTAGTTACAACGGTTCTGGGTTTCTTTATGGAGGAAGACTTCAAAGGTGAAACCTTCCTTTTTTTGGATGAGTTTGCTTCGTCGTTGGGTGTGGGTGCTTCGACTTGTTGTGGCTTAGATTCTGCACCTTCTTCGTCATCACCTTCTTCGTCTGGCATAATGGCATCCATCCTTACAGATCTGCTATCTATATCCTGAACCTCTTCGAGCTTCTTCATCTCCTTTGTATTCTTTTCTCTATTTGGCCCAAGCATATCTTGCACAGCTTCTGGGTTGTCGGTGTCTGAAATTTATACGAGGTCTGCTGAAACAAGGAGGTCTGCCGACCACTCCTTGGTGATCTCTTCCAGGTATTCTTCTGTCAGCTTATAGTAGGAGTGGAGTTGTTCTTGGTGTTCATCAGCGCATGGGGTTAGGTATATAAAATGGCGGTCCGCGCTGAACTTTATCAGAGGTCAAAATATTTGTAAAGTGTTCAGGGTTATGCATGGTTCACTCCTTATGGCTGCTTCCAGTTGATTATAATATACGTGGAAAATGGCATTCGATTTCTATTACTTGCTCATGTCATTCGAGTACCACAAGGTACTGAACTTCGCAGGTAGTGGCTCAAAAGGATCAAGGTTCGGGAAAGTTGAGCCTTCTGGTTTCTCCCATGCAAAAAAGGCCATCAATATCAGGTGCCAGCTAAAATGGAATTCGTGCCCTTGATCCTGAGCTTATCTGCAGTCAATCTCCAATTGATTCATCAGGAACTTTGCCCAGTTCATCTGTAGTCCCTCTGTGCACTTTCCTTCTAGGTCAACTACGAAGCCTGATACTTGTGTTGGTCGATTCTTATGTACTAGCTTCCCTGGGATTAGTTGGCATGTGAGGCACATTGAGCCACTTTAAATAGAAGCTATCTTATAGCCTATCCGACCTTTCTCAACATCACCATAGGCCTCTTTTATCTTCTGCGCAAGAGCGCGGTCTGCGGTCTTTCCAGGATAGTACTCATGGGGCTCAGGGCCCTGCATGTTGAGCCTAGTGATCCTATTGATCAATGATGGATCAACAGTTATGCAACGATCTAACCACAGGTATCCTCCATGGTAACTTGCTAGAAGTAACTTTACACAAGCATTCACCTCTTCGTGTCTGCTGAAGTGTGGTATTTTCATAGCATTTAGCAGAGTAGACTGTGTGAGGTTCATCGTCCATTGTTGTGGGATGAGATTCAAGTTATTTCTCTTAGTTTGCGTCAAATACTTATATGGGGCAAGCATTCTATAAACTTTACAGTCCCCTGGGTTGAAGTCGCAAAACTTCAACGTTGTAACCTTGTCTTGATCTGCGCGGTAGGTGCGTACTCCCTTCGGTAAATATGTAGTTACTAGGGTATATTAAAAATCTTTAGGGATGTTTTCCTTGTTAATCTCACTGCTTAGAGGGGGTATGTAAGTTGGTAGAATGGATGGTACTAACTTTGCGTTGGCTATGTCGTCCTTATGCTTAGTTTTCCTCTCTGTGCTGGCTCGAGATGTTCCAGCTCGAGCAGTCGACGGGGAGGCTTGCACTCCTCTCGTCGATGAGCCTTGGACTCCTGTGGACATTATTATTTCTGATATGACTCTCTCAGTTAGTAAATCGAGAAGGACTTATGTGATGGATTCCTCAAGCGCGGTGAGCTCGTTGTACATACGCACTCGGGAAAGATAAGTGAGGTCACAATGATCTCAAAACACTGCACTAGGGTGAACAATATGCTTGCAATGATCACTGTATACAATTACGAGTTTTGCGTGCTTCGAGTTTTCAGTTGGAAAAAGTGTTCTTCGTGCCTGGCATGATGAACTAAATAGGAAATTCATCAACGGTCTGGTTGCAACGGGTATGAAGCTTTCATGAATGTTGATCCATCTGTTATGGCACGATCCAACAGTCTAGTGGTGATCCTTTAATTCTTTTCTATCTGCTTGGGGTGGAAGTCGAACAGGTATATTGGTCCAATGGCTATATTGTTGCGCCATGGTGAAGTGCCAGATGTCGATGTTCTGATATCTCGGCAAAGCTTAATTCTTGTGATTTTTCCTTCTGTGAAGTTTCCTCCGGAACCTTCTGTAACTTTTCGAGCTTGGCTCTCTTCTTACTTAGCTTCGTAGCCTTCTTCTAATGAGCTTCGTCTCGGTCATTCTTTTTCCATTCCAAGTCTTATCTTCTCTCGACATAGTCACTTCAGGCTACTGAGGTTCTTTCTTCAGATCCAAGGGTAATACTCCTTCCTCATATGGATTAGGTATTTCGATCTTCTGTGGTTCCTCTAACACTCTTATAGCTTCAACATCTAGGTCCCTAGTGTTCAACAACTGAGATCTTTTCTCTTGTTGCTCCATCAAGTAGGCAATCCTTCTAGTCATAAATTCCATGAGTTATTGCTTCTTCTGTTCTAGGGATTCCTTTTCTTCTTTTCCTTGGATCTGGTCTTTTTCAATCTAGATCTTGCCTAACAAAGTTGGAAGTGGGACACGGTTCTCAATAAATCTAATGACTTCAAACTCTTCCTCTGTTGAAGCTCCATGGGTACTCATAGCTATCTGGGTAATTACGCCACATAGGGTTACCATTTTTCATTTAAACAACCCTATTCTTCCTAGTGAAGGAACCATAGTAAGCCTTCCTAGGTTTCCCAAGTACTTTATGTCATAATGTTCATCTATGTTCCCTCATCTAGAGCACAATCAATGTCGAAGTCTCCTATTCTTACTTCGTGTTCTCCTTTTCTTTGAAGATCTCTGACAAACTAGCATCTTTATGTTCATTCAGGGTTTCTTTCATTTTCAGTAACATAATCTATGATTCTTTCTGGGGTTCTTCTATAATCTTAGTCTCTTGACCTTGCGCCA
>JASDQU011101550.1:0-20324 GCA_032191745.1 Picea mariana
ATGAAAAGAAAAGAAATTAATAAAAGAAAAAAACCAGAAAAAAACAACAAAGCAAAATCAAAGCAGTGAAACAAAAAATTATAATACAAAAGTAACCTTCATAATACAAAAAATTATAATAAAAAAAATTATAATACATAAGTAACCTTCAAGTGGGAACGGTTGGTACTATAGGAAAATAATCGCTCTTCTAGGTATTTTAGAAGACAAGAATTTGCGCCCAGAACAAAAGTGATTTTAAAAGGACCTAGCCATTACTTTTGAAACTTCTAATGTCTTCCTCTGTCAGCATAGGATGAATCCCAAAGAAAGACTTTCTCATTTACTTTAAACCTGGAAACTTTTGTTCTTTTATTGAAATACTTATTTACGTTTTGTTGTCTTCTCTTCATTTTTTCCAAGGAAAACATGCTTTGTTCCTATAAGATAATAGTGCATTTATCCTTTGAGAGACATTAGAAGAATTTAATTCTTTGATCTGTAGCATCATTCGTCGAGAATAAAGCTCCATATCAGTAGGAAAAATATCTTCTTGACAATAAACAAGATGAAAGGGAGTACAACTTGTGCTTACCTTGGTAGTAGTGTGATCTTCCCACATGGCATAAGTGAGGAGGGTGTGTCATTGACGAGGCTTATCTTCAATGAGCCTCTTGATAATTCTAGCCAGATTTTTTTTAGTAGACTTGGATTGCCCATTTCCTTTAGGGTAATAAGATGATGAGGTAAAATGTTTTACTCCCAAATTAGCTAGGAACTGATTCAGTTTAGCAGAAATGAAAGCAGGACCGTTTTCTATAATAATTTCTAAAGGAATGCAAAATATGGAGAAAATTTTAGTTTCAAGAAAATAAATAACATGTTCATCATGCGAATGTTTAAGTGGGACAACTTCAGTCCATTTCTTAAAATAATCCATGGATGTCAAGATAAAAACCTTCCCTTCTGAATATAGAGGATTAATAGGACCGATAAAGTCTAGACCTCAATATGAAAAAGGAAAATTAGGGAGGACAGGTTGCAGAGGCATGGCAGCAATACGTTCTTTCCCAACAATTTTTTGGCACTTGTCCTAAGAGATTGAAAAGTTATAAGAATATCACAAAATTGAAGGCTAGTAATACCCTTTCCTGATGATCTTAAAAGAAATAGTTTCAGTAGAAAAGTGGCCACCCAAATGAATTACAGAATTTGAAGATCCATAGGCTTCTTTTAATAGTTTATGTTCTTCCTTGTTATTTACACACCGAAGTAATACACCATCGACAGATCTATTGAATAAGAAGTATCCTAAAATAACATATATGGAATATTCAAGATGAAGCCGTCTCCTTTGATGAGTATCTAAGATATCTGGACATTTTTTATTTTGCAAGTAATACACCACATTTTTAAACCAGGGATGTTTAACTATAGGAAGGTTTTGACTATCAATGTAAAATAGTGGTGAAAGAGGATTATCTTGTTTGTCAATTTCTTCATTTTCTTCATCATGTTGAGCTAAGTGAAGAGCTAAGTCTCATCCCTTAGTTATTTTCGAGGTCATGATGGTTAAACCATGCTCCTGGATCTTGGGAAGCTAATGTGCAAGATTCCCTGAAAGATAAGCCTGTGACAGCAAAAACTTGATAGCAGGAAAAGGGACTTTTACCAATGTGTTCCTGACTAGAATAAAGTGGAGAAATTTCTCCACATCTTTAACAAGAGAGAAAGCATGTTCTTCGATATAAGAATACTTGAATTCATCATCTGATAAGCTTTGAATCATGTAAGCTACTGTGTTTTCATTATTCTGGTCATCACATTGTACGAGAATAGTAGAGACTGCCTCCTCCATGGAATTAGTATATATAATTAAATATTTCTCAAAGTCCAGCTTCACCAAAACCGATGCCGAACTAATTACCTCCTTAATTCTTATGAAAGAATTATCGACATATTTAGTAAAAAAAAAGGTGTGATCTTTCTTGAGAAGATTGTGAATTGATTTCACCATCAAAGAAAAATTAGGAACAAATATATCGACAAAGTTGATAATGCCCGTAAATGCTTGAACCTCCTTTTTGGAAGTGGGGGTCGGAATGTTCAAAATAACAACGATCCTTTTGGGATATAAGATTATTCCTGAATCAGAAACAATATGTCCAAGGATCTTGACCTTAGTAACACACTTAGAAGGATTTAAAGAAATTTCAAACTTTCTACATCACATGAGGACGTTTCTAAGATGAACAAAATGATCCAATCGATTCT
Organism: Picea mariana; assembly: GCA_032191745.1. Lineage (NCBI taxonomy): Eukaryota > Viridiplantae > Streptophyta > Pinopsida > Pinales > Pinaceae > Picea > Picea mariana. The sequence goes on from JASDQU011101550.1 coordinate 2,254, forward strand.
TTGAATATATAGTCAAGTCATCAAGATAAATATGAATAATCTTACCGATCAGATTGTCAAAATCTATTTGCATAGCTATTTGGAAAGTGGAACCTGCATTAGATAAGACAAAAGGTATGTGTTCCTAAGAAAATGTGCCCCAAGGTGCAGTGAAAGTGGTTTTGTATTTATCAATCGTTTTTACCTTAATTTGATTATAAATAGAAAAACCATCATGTAAGGACATCATTTGTGACCCTGTGAATTGCTACAAAATCATTTCCATATTAGGGAGAGTAAAATGGTATTTTACACTCACTCTATTCAATGCACGAAAATCAACTCATAGTCAGATATGACTAGTTTTTTTCCAAATGGGGATGAAATTGGACACCCACTTAGAATACTTAATAGGAAAAATTATCCCATCTTTCAAATGTTTTTCCAACTCCTTCCTCATAGTAGCTTCAAATGCGGGGTTAATGGGTCTTTCCTTTTTCCTAACTGGTTTTATACCCTTCTTGATAGGAATGGCATAGTGTATAAGAACATGATCAAAACCACGAAGATCCTCATATGACCAATAAAAAACATCTTGAAATTCATGAAGTAAGTCAGTGAATTTCAACTTTTCTTCATCAGTACATTGGGCACCTATATTAACATTCTTTGGGGAATCGGGTGTTCCAATGTTCAAGGAAATGGTTTCACCCACTTTCCTTTTTGACTCCTCTTGTTTATGCTTCTCTTTGTTACCTACATCAATCAATGAAAATGAAATTTATAGAGGAGTCAAGCCCTTCAAAATTTTGTTGTTTTCCATGGATATAATCTCCTTGGGCGTATATGGTTCATTTTGTATGAAAACACAGATGCTTTCATCACTAGGGAAGACCTTCCATGAATCTACATTGTCAGAGATATGAGGATGATATAAAGATTGAAAAGTACATTCAGGTCTTTGTGGCAGAAGTTTCTGAGTAGGAGAGGCTGCAAAAATAGCTAACCTCTCAGCCATTGAATAAAGTTCCCTCTTAACATGAGTGATGTTAAATGATAATAAGTTCGAGAGAAGAATCCAAATAGATTGGGTGTATCATTTCATTAATTTTTTTCTAGGAGAATATATTTTGCGTACAAGGTTCACAACAAGCTCAGAGTCCCCAAAAATTGTAAGGTGTCGACAATCTAAATTATAGGCATATTCAATTCCTAGGAATAATGCTTCAAATTTGGTGACATTGTTTGTGCAAGAAAATTCTAACCTATAGGAAAAGTTGTAAATTTTACCCACAAGTGAGTATAAGATAATTCCTGCTCCATTACCTTCGTTGGAGTATGAACCATAAAAGTGCATGTGCCACNCATCAAGTGAAACATATCCACCTATGAAGGCTTTCTAGTCTCTTCCTAAGATGATTGAATAGTTACTTACTGGCATGTCAATTAACTTGATATTAAGGGTTGTCTTGATTTCAAGATGTGCGCACATAACCAAAGTCACTTCTTTTATTTCGCCTATAGTCGAATTTTGTAGACTATTATATGAGAGCATGCTTATAGGATTTTCATTGGTACAAGATAATACTAGATCTTCCATAATAATTTTTGACATTACGCTTGGACCTGAAACGTCGTCAATTAGGCAACAATGGGAAATTTTATCCATAATTTTTACAGAAATGAAAAATGGAGCGTTTTTTAAAGGGTTTCTAAAATTATTTACATCTACTTTATTTACAATATAATTCTCTTCTTTTTCCTTTTCAGAGAGATTGGTTATGGTGGAAGATTTTTCTTCCATGAAATATTTTAGATTCTTTTGTTGTTTAGGGACAACAACCATGTCCAAAAGAGTAGCATCGGCCTTGATATTAGCCAATTGGTTGAGAATGTTATATTTGGAAGAGGGAAGAGGGGAGGGAATTCCTTGAATGTCAGGAGTTTTATTATCTTTTTTAATAACATCTCATGAAGATGAGCTTGGGCTAGAAGAAGTATGAGGGGAATCATATTTGCCTTTTGAAGCATAGGATTTATTCCTAGTGTTTATGATCATGACATATTCTAGTTCTTCCCAATCTAGAATGACAATGGTGGTTTTAGGCCTTTTGCCAATTATTTTATCTTTGGCACTCTTGTTTACCTCACAAGTACTTTCCTCGTGATTTTCCTTGCAAAATTTACACCAACTACGAGGCATGATGGCTTTAGGCTGAAAATTATTTTCATTGGGATTCCTAAAATATGGTGAAGAAGAAGATGATTCCACAAGAGTAATTGAAGGGACATTTCCCTTTCTCTCATATGATATCATCTTATTATTCATATCCTTTACAAGTTGTAAGAAGGCATACATGTTTTTTTGTTTAATTGAGTCTCCCTTGGGAAGACCTATTCTTTCCAATTGTTCTTCATACTCTATACAAGTATGAAGAGAGGAACCAATATTGTCAATAGATTGTTCTTCAAGCCTATGTTGATAAGGGGAAGGTAGAGCATTATAGTAATTCATAAAAGTGACTTGGTTCTGGGGTTGAATAAGTTTGGGAATTTGATTATACAACTTGGTGAAACGATGGATAAAAGACTTGATAGACTCACCATCTTTGTATGCAATGTCATTGTATTGTCATAAATGTTTGACTAGGCTCCTAGACTTCTCATAAGTGGACTTAAACTAGTAAACTAACTCTTCCCAAGTGGAAAGAATATTGGGAGGGAGATCGGAAAAAATTTCCATTGCTTTCCCTTCGAGAGAGTTGACAAATAGTCACATACAAGTATCATTGTCATTAGCTCCTATATTGTGATAGGCATTAGATAATTCCACCAAGTCTTTGTTTGTAGTGACTGTGTTATTTCCTGAAAACCTAGGAAGATTTTCTTTAAATTTTGGTAGCGGACAAGTTGCAGGTTCTAGGTTTAAGGGAGAGGATACATGACACAGGGTGGTAGTAGCATTTTCCTCGAATTGGAAAGTCCCATACTTATTTATGACCTTAGCAGGGTTAGTAGTTGATTGGACATGAATATGATGGCTATACAAATTACCAATCACTGATGAGGCTGAAGTTTGAGATGACGAGGCACCTCCAGTGCCACCAAAGGCACCCACAAATGCCATTTTTTAAATTATGGGTAAGGGTGATAAATATGAACTAGTCGAATCAAATAAAGTTCTCCTTAGAGTACCTTTTTGGGTTGAAAAAAAAACAATTTGTCTTCCTACTTCAACAATAAGAGTGATTTCAGGAGACAATCCTCTTCTTCTCCTAGAGATGCGAGGATTTAAGGACATGAAAAAGATGATAAAAAATTTAGGAAAAAGAGAGCTATAATTAATTCCTAGGATGCCGTTGCATGGTCTCCCAGTGTTCTCTAACACTTATGTCTTCTTCAATTACTGCCCATGAGCATTCAAGCTCAGCCTGGGTATTAGCGGTTTCTAATATGACATTGAATAAATTTAAAGAAAAGTTGGTTTGGTATTTAATACCATGCTCAATATTGGGTTGCCTTGTAACAAGTATTGTCATGAAGAAAAGAAAACAGTCAAAGAATAAAAAAAAAAAATAATAATTTTCAATGGTAAACATGAATAGAATCAACTAGGGAGATATGGAAGATCTCCCCAGTATGGTCGCCAAAATAAATGTTGAGTAAAATGTATGAATTACCTTACTCAATCATTTTTGAGTCTTACCTCGCTAGTAAAAGATAGTTGAGAATGTCACCCTCGGTTTTATAGCCTCAAAAATATTCTCCCAATCTATAATTATTAATTACTAGGATTGAGGTTGATTTATTAATGAAAAGAATGTTTCAATATAAAAAAAATTAATATAAGTTTCTTTAATATACACAGATTTTATAACAAAGGAAACATGGAGCTAAAAAAGAAAAAAGTAACCAAGTCATAAATACACATATATGAGATAGAATAACAATCAGATTTTATTTCTTTCTAAGATATAAAAATTTCTTTCTCTTTACAAAACCCCTGTGAGGGCATGGACCAAATTCTAATTTAGAGATCCCCGATGAACATCATACAGAAAAAATACGACAATCAAGTAAAACTAAAATTTATAATGTGGATCAACTTGCCATAAATTGCTGCCATTTTGACTCTGCAAGATATACTTTATCAACCATGAAACTTAATTCACAAACATACAAGAATACACAGACAATCAAGGATGAATCAACACCTCTTAAAAAAGCGTCTGAAAAGTTTAGTTCAATATTGAACCTTGTTGTCCATAATAAGACCCTTAGTCTTTCTTTCTCCTTCTATTCTCCCCTTGTTTCTTATTCTCATTCAACTTTTATTCTTTCCAAATAAGTTGATGTATTTCAACTACTTTCTTTAGTTAAGTTAGTTTGAATTAACTAATTAGTTTAGGAGAAATAAATAATAATAATATAGTTAAGGGTCTTTAATTAATAATAACTAGGTAGGTTGGACCCCTTGTGACTCCCGACATTTTTTTTTTTCAAATCATAAAATATAACACAAAAAGGATAATCATTTTAATCACATGCCACCCTTGTATTTCCCTTAAATATCTTCCAAATTGGATATTTAAATATCATAAATCATTTATATCATATCCAAAAAAATATATAAATATACACATTATCCACATTATCCATAAAATACCAAAACAGATCTTGTTATCCAAACATTCTGAAAACCACTAGCACTATCTTCATCAACTCAAATAATAAAAACACACAATCTAAAAACCATACTTGCCACTCTGAGAGGCAATTTTATTTTTTTCACTATTGTGTCCCTTTGACTTCCCGGAAGTAGCCCGTGGTTGGTTAGACCCTTGAGGTTGTATCTCATTGATCACATGGGAACAATCATCCTTAAAATGCATGCAAGAAGACACATATTTTGAGTAATCATTGGAGGGAGAAGAAGGGTAGGAAGTTTCTTTTCCTTTATCTTCCACAGGTTGGGGAATGTGACATCCCCCCAAAAAATAAAATATTTTTGAAATTTAAATTTGTTGGAAATTTATTCCGTTTTTAGTAAATTCGAATTTGGAATTTTTTTTCCATTTATGGCAATTCCGAATTCTGAATTTGATGATTGTAATTAATTATTGTGACTATTGGGAAGAGATCTGATTTGAACCAACTAACTATTTGACTATGACACTTGTATGAAAACAAAATATTTTATATTGATTACAGGAGGACAAATAGAACAACCATGTTAAATTTAGCTGACCATGACTCCATGAGTGGGAAACATGTTGGAACTACCTCTAGACTGATTGTTACAAGTGGAAAATCAGTGATTTGGCCATTGGCAGCCCCTGGAAATTAGGGGTTTAGAAAGCTGCGAAAATTCCCAAGGGAGGGAAAAGACCTAGGCAAATTGATAAATAACATATGTGAGGAGGCATGATGCTGCCAAGTATGCGGGGAAAAGAGATTTTTGACATTCCCTTCCTGTTATGAACACTACTGAGTGAGTGTGAGGCAAGAGGAAGCCAGTGTAATTGAAAGACAGTGCTGAGGAGGATTTTTTTTTTCAAGTTCGCCCTCATGGATTCATGGTCAGGCTAGGGGGTGAATTGGGAAAGTGATTTTTGGCTGCCCTATTCTATGGTTGGGAGGAACGTGATTGTTCCCTTTGTCTTCCCGCAAACTGTTCCAGATATGTAAACCTTTCCTTCTCTGTGTGAATGATTATAACTATTTGTTGTAATGCAACAACGTGAATGACTAATTGTTGTAATGTAACTATGTGAGTGATTATATCTGCCTGTTGTAATGTATCTAATTGTACTAATTTGTGATGGCTTCCATAGATGATATCTGTTCATTGTATGAAGTTTTATAGCCAATGATGAAATTCTGGGATTAAACCTCCTGCATTAAAATTGAAGGCAGAGTTATCCATGTGCAAGTGAATTGAAGGTATAAAATTCGTCTATAGGTAAATGTTATATTTTTAATCGTAATATCAGACAGATCCATCTATGAGTATTCAGATTGAGTAGGTATGTATATATAATCATGTAGACTTATATATATATATATATACATATTTATACATATATGTATGTATATAATGCACATAGATATAGATGTGGTAGCACTGTGTATAGATTTATTAAAGAAGATTTATTGACAACGGTAGAAAAACTCATGCATACAAAGATCTTGTCATCATTTTAGACATTTAAACTCTACCAATAAGAAATCAACTACATCTCAAATGAGAAATAATTGAAGCGAAGAGTCTGGAAATTCCTCATAACTTACTATAGTAATCTAAGTAAGACATTTTTCTATTATAAGATAATGCAGAGGTAAAATTCGAAAATAGTTATTCTAGAGTATACAAGCAAAACTGCCATGAACAATATAGATTAAGAAATTATAGTTTTGTGTATACAACATGCGATTTTCAAAATCCTACCAACCCTTTGGCCTAAAGAATGAAGAAAGTATATATATATATATATATATATATATATATATATATACTTCTGAAAGAAAAAACATAAAATCGAAACTTTACACAATCCATATATTTAATCTAATTAAACACTATTACAGATTTAAACCATATTGGAAATAATTACAAGGAATGTCGAAGATAGATAAAAGTTTTAATATTATAGATCTAGCATAAGTCGAACCAATGTCTAGCGTTTGAAAATAGGGCATGTCTTCAAGGCAATAACCCTAGTATTAAAAATTTAGGGTATGACGAGACCCGAAACAAAAATCAGTTAACAAATCTTTCTTTTACTCCAACAAACAAGACAGTTCTGTAGAAGATAATTTTTGCTAAAGTTATACTGTAATCACCGAGATCAAATCCCCTTCTTCGAAACCTGATGGAAGTCTCAGGGAATCGAATCTAGATGACCCCCTTTAATTTTGGCAACCATGATTGTTCAAAAATCCAGAAGGGTTTAGAAGGGAACTCGATTACCTTTTGCACCAAGTATGGGGACGAACACCCAAGAGCATTGCGTAGACGAAAAACCTAGAAAATTCACCTTACAAGGATTAGAAAGGCATACTTAAAGAAAACTTGAAGAAACATAAACAAAACAATAATTGTCTTCCTTTAACACCTCATGTACAGTCTGTACTTAACTTTCAGCCATGGCTCGCATGACCTTTCCCCATTGATTTTCCGGCTGGACAGTCGCTTAGGGGCGAGGATGGATGGATAATAGCTCATTGATGGGTACCCTCACATCAAACAGAGCCCATCATTAGAGTTGTGTATCAATTAAAAAAAATAATGAATTAAAACAATATAGTGAATATCCTTATACCACAGACATAATTGATAAATAGCGAGAGCAATTGTGCTAAGCCCATTCATACAGAGACGTTGAATATTAATGGATTGTTTTAATCCTTAATAATTTCTTTCATACCAACAAGCATATCTAACTGTCGAGATTAAACTATCTTTTAAAAAGAAAAATGTTAAACATAATGTGCACAGACGTCATAAAATCTCATGATACAAGAGCTACTCGTTAGCTGAGTTATAGACCCACTTTTACAGGGAATATATTTTTAATTCAACGATGGTTACAGAAACCCTGGCCACTTGTTCGAATCATAAGATTAACAGAGAGTACAAATGGTATTTGATAAAGGTCAAGGACACTCCACTGGTATCAAAGAGTTATCTCAGCATGCCAGAGTCACAGAGACCCTTGGTTCAATACCGAACAACCGGTTGGGACCACGATGGAGGCAAGGGTTTTTTCTTACGACGTCTGGTACGTTTCGGGAAGGGGTTCTTCTATGAAGCTCCACCCTTCCTTAGATAAATGAGATAGCATTTACAAAAAAAAAAAGAGAAAACCTAAGAAGGATGGTGTACAAAGTAAAAAACAAAGAATGCAGTGATTGTAACGAAAGTAAATAAACCAGAGATATCAAGAAATGTATAGCCTTTCCACTATTCAAATTACAGACTGTAGGGCGACCTTCATATCGAACGACCCAGTTGCCAGAATGATTTTACAATACAGATAATTCCAAAAGAGCCACTAACCAGAAGCTCTAACCTTATTATGCGGAGTTCCAATGGTAGAGACCCATCCAATACACCTGTTCCCAGAACAGGGTCACAACTTTAACATTGAGTAGTTACAGAGAAGATGGGATGACTCAGTAACTGGTTACAGGGAGCAGCACATAGTCAAATTTTTCGAATGAAGACTAATGAAAATGATAGTTCTAGAGCCCATCTGCTAGTTTACGGATGGTTAATGGCATATTTAAGTCAGTACTGTAGTTAGGGCAAGGTGGCGAGATTTTGGGGAACCCTTTAACTCATGATAATCCCAAGAGACTATTTCCAACATGTCATAAATGATCTGGCAGGAGGGTCATTATACCTCCTCCACCGTACCTGAGGGTAGCCCCATCCAAATACATGAAACAAAATTGACAGGAATTCCCGTCCTCTGGTTATAAGTTTAGTTAGGGTTCGCTACTCGAATAGGATATCGGTTGTTCCAAAAAGGGCTGATGCAAGAACTGGATTTGTAACTACCATCTCCACGCCTGGTACTCACGCTGTCTATGTCCACGTAGATGGCAAGGAGCACTTTAATTTCACTATCACCCAAACCCAAAGAAAAATCTAGATTCCACTCCAACATTTATGAAGGGCCATTCTTAGTACTCCTCTCACGTTTGGCCTGACTAGCGCAATACCTTGGAAACAAATCATATGGATATAGGAATTTTGTTTAAAATTTTATGGCGCCATAAGGTCGATATTAATATGATTATACATATAGAATGTTACTTAGCTATATAGTGGCGCAATTATTCGGCCATAGATATATATATGCACATGTATATGAATTGTTGCGTGATCATGTGTGGCAAAGTTGTTGTATAAATTCTTTGGTATGATTATATATGTATAGTTTGACCAGGACATGAATGTAGCCTAGGCAATTAGGATAATGAAATACTGTTAGGATTACCAAGAGTCATTTGAAGAGGAGGTAAATTTTATAATATCACTTATAAAATAACTCTGGTAAGTTTCAATGTAGAAGGATAAATGTTTAAATCTCTCTTGTAGCAAGATTGAGCCATATATGTCTTTGAATTTAGAGTCTATGCCTACAAGGAAAGACTAAATAATTTATTTATTTTTACGGTAATTATAGGTACATTACAGGGAACATCAGTTTTTAGTCTCTTACTAGCATGTGAAGATTGAACATGTGAATTAAGATGGGAAATTTGGACATTGGGGTTGACAGGTGGTGGCAAAGGAAGTGACATAGTAGGCCAACCATGATGGTGAGAGACATGAAGGTTGAAAATCTCTTGCCATCCATCAGTTTTGGGGACATTCGGTTGCAAGGACACATGTGGAGGAATGAGAATGCCAAGTATGTTATGAGGAGGCTGAAAAGGGGGAATTTTTGGTCGAGGGTTCACTATTCCATTACCAATAAAATTAAAGAACCTATATTGGAAAAAGTGGTTCAATTCTTGAAGATCAACATCAATATGGATGGAAAATCTAGGCCTTCTATGGCCTCGGTTCCAATTTCCCCTCGCTCTGTTATTTCTACCATTGCTTCCCCTACTAAAAATGCTCATCCTGTAGTAGTCGTTCGTTAGTAATAAATCTCTTAGTAAACCATACATGAAACTATGCTTTCATGAATAAAAAATTAGCTCAAGAATTGACACGAGATACATGAAAATCAATCCATAACAAACCATTCATTAAATACCAAGTGAATAGGGGGTGATAGGGTTCATGGGAAATATGGAGGGAGTGTAATTAGCAAAAAGTGGTATAATGATAGAGGATTAATACACAAATATTTTTCAACAATTAATCAAAAAATTTATTGTGTAATAAAGTATCAAAATATCATTCAACAGACCTTGTTTTGTTATCCCTTCATCACTTTTACACAAAATTTTTCTTTTAAATTTATTTCACAAAATAGAGATGCAATAAGTGAAATTGGGATTCTGAGGGGAATGTAATGAGCGAAAAATGATAGAATGACAGGGAATTTATATGGATACTGTTCAATTTAAAATAAATCAAAACATCCAATCAAAACATATCTCTGTATAGATCTTCAAATTTTAACATTGTTCACTTTTTCAAAAACATAATTTAAACCATTACATTTGTTGACAAATTGATTGATGGCTTCCAAAAAATAATCTATATGCCCATAATTATTTAATTATAGAAGCCATCGTATCCATATAATTAGTATATGACAATCATAAAAAACAACATTGCAATCCATATAAGAAACCACAATATCTTTTGAGCCACAACCATTAACTCAATACTTAATCTTTAAAACCAAAAGGAACACACACAATATTGACAATCAACTCATATCCACCATATATTTAACCACTGCAATCAATCTGGACGTTATAACTCTTATTTGGGCTTCAAACACTTCACACACAGGTGTCCCTTTTATACAATCAATCATAATGATTGAACCAAATAAAATTCAATACTTTTATCCCAAGATTCAAATAAATAAGTGGGTACATATTTTTCCCAAAATTACTAAACAAGGAACCCAACAAAATCGTTCCCAAGAAACCAAGCATGCAAATTGCTCCCATCAACCATCGAACTGGAGTAAAACGATATCAATGTAATATTTAGGGTTTAAGACAACAAGTGGAAGGTAGAAACAAGTGGTTTCAATAGAGATATTGGTATTTGAATAGTGCAAACAATTCATGCCCTGTCATAATTTACAACAAAACCATAACATGTAACAATGTTCTCGGCTTTAAGGGATTCCAAAACAACACATAACCATTTCCAAGAGGAAATAAAATGAAGCCAATCCCTTTAATTAATATTGTAAAATGAGTGACTAAGCACAAGCCCGTGCCTAACAAAAAATAATGCATAATGCTTCCATCAACTTCTGGGTGGCGTTAAATTGATACTATGTAATATTTACCAGAAAATGCTGAGGTTATAACAAGAAGCTAACAACTTAGATTTTTTCCAAGACAAGGCACAAAATAATTTAATCTTTCACTAGTTCTCATTAAAACCCACAAGGTCAAAATTATGTGTGTACACTAGCCACATAGAAAAACATGGTGTGAGAAAACTTAATCAAAAAGTTCAGTAAAATCAAGATAAAGGTGGGGGAATTCACAAATCCCATAGCTTTGGAAGAGTATGATAACCAATTTCAACAGAGAGGCCAACCCGAATACAGAGCTTTGGAAAAGCAGGCTCAAATGGAATTTCTATTCAACAATTCCACGCAAGGATTACATACAGCAAGAAGAGTGTGACCATTTATTTTAATAATTCCAACAGTCCAGAACCACCACCATGGGAAACCAAGGATGCAAACACCAATACACAGTTCAAAAGTATCATAAAAACTTAAGAGTCACACAGACCACGAGAAACCAAAGCCAAAAATTGAGACAAAGGGAAAAGTAACTATCATGGATGGAAGAGTAAGAAAAACCATACCTGGAAAATCCTGCACAAGGAAAAACAATACTGTATATATCCTTCACGAACAAACAAGGCGGAGAAACAATAACTACCAGAGCCAAAACAAAATGCAAGAATGACTAGGGTGACGGGCTCGAGGGGAGTTTGAGTGACGTGCAGTAAATGCACGTCGCTTCTCCCTTCCAACTTCATTCTCTTCAAATTACGAGCCAAGACAATTCACCATAGATATACACCATTAATCAACCAAATATCCATTTTCATATCACTTTTTCAAAGTGCGCCACCCCTTGGTAATGTCAAACTTATTTAAAATAACAATGTTCTAGGAACGAAACCCAATGTGCAACCATTTATGAAACTCAAACAAGGCACATAACCATAGTAGTAAGGGTCAAGAGAACCCATACTTTGTCATAATAATACACAACATTAGAAATTTAATATAGTTCTTTTATCCAAAAGGGTAGCATTATTATCTTCTATTAGAAAATATTTAAACCATTTAATATCATATTTAATACAAAATCAAAACCAAAACTGGATAACTATCCTTTCATCCACAGCGTAGCCTTAACATATTCTATGAGATCTCATCAAAGCCATTTAGTGCCATATTTAATCATCCAACCAACACATTTCACTATAACATTTAAACCATGATCTAAAACAAATGAATTGTAGAATATTGTTCTAGTACCATCACATAAGAAAAAAACAAATTAGTGTTTCTTATCCACCATAGTGTCATAAGTTTAACAAGGGGGTCCCACCTACTAGTTTATTATTAATATAGTTAAATAATAAAGCTTGGCTATCATTTGCGAGAATATTCATTGTTGCATTTTTAAGCATCAACATTGTAGTTAACAATCCTTTTAGATTATCAAAATTGTCTTGACATTTTTGCGACCAATTAAAATTTATTCCCTTTTTCTATAGTGATGTAATCAGATATGCAATTCTGGAAAATCCTTTGATAAACCTCTGGTAATAATCGGTAATCCCCATAAATGACCTTATGTCTTGTACATCTTTAGGAATAGGCCATTCCATAATGGCTTTAATTTTTTCTCAGTCCACTGCAATACCATCTTCTGATATTACATGCCCTAAATATTATATCTTTCTTTGGTAGAATTCACACTGCTCAAACTTATCATATAACTTATGTTCTCTTAAAGTTTGTAGTACTACTTTCATATGATCTTCATGTTCTTATTAAGTTTTTGAATAAACTAAAATATCATTGATACAAACCAACACAAATTTATCTAGATATTGGTTGAATATACAATTAATCAAGCACATAAAGGTTGTTGGTGCATTAGTAAGTCTGAACGAGATCACTACAAATTCATATTGTCCATAACGTGTTCTAAATTATGTTTTATATACATGTTCATCCTTTATCCTAACTTGGTGATAACTAGACCTCAAATCTAGCTTAGAGAATATCTTTGCTCCTCCAACCTAGTATAAGCGATTGTTAATTATATGTAAAGGATACTTATTCCTAATCATCATTTTATTCATTTCTTGATAATCAATGCACAGTCTCAAAGTTCCATCTTTATTTATAACAAATAAAACTGGTGCTCGCCGGGGTGAAATACTTGGTCTCATATATTCTTTATCTAACATTTCTTGTAACTGAATTTCCAGTTCTGTTAATTCGGGTATACTTATTCTATAAGGTGAGTTGGACACCAGGGCATATCCTGGTAGTAAATCGATAGAGAAATATATCTCTCTCCTTGAGGGTAGTTTCGATATTTCTTCTACACATATGTCTATGAACCTACGTAGGACTGCAAAGTCTTCTAAAATTGGTTTGCTTTCTTCCCCTAAGAGATTAGTTTCTTGAAAAACATATACTTGGAAACCTTTATTGATTCATTTCTTAAATTGCATTGTTAATATTTTCCTAACAGAAACTGGTTTTCTAATTCCTTGTATTGTTCTGATTGTATTATTTTTATCTTCATACACAAACAACTTTTCGTAACAATTTAATATCACTTTATGTTTTTCTAACCAATCCATTCTGATAATTATATAGTAAGATCCAAAAGGTAATATGTTCATATTTAACTTTGTATTTTGACCATTTATGATGAGTTCGCAATAAAAAATAAAACTTGTTACCTTTCTTTTGGTCCCCATTGCTAGTTATACAAAAAAAAATTTAACATGTTTTACCTTCTTTAACTTGTTCAATTCTAATAAAACTAGAGTAATATAACGCAGACTAGCTCCTGGGTCAATTAGTATAGAAACATTGTTTAAATGAATTTACCTTCAACTTCCACAATAGTGGATTGATGATCTTCCCGTTTTCCATCCACAGTTGCATTGATCTTATGCATGCTTATACCAATTTCTCCAACTGTTGAAGCCTCTTGAAGGTTATTTACTGAATTTCTTGTTGTGGGATTTAAGCATGGAAAATTTCTCCTTAGGTGGGGTTCCCCACACTCCCAACATTTCAATGGGTCTCTGGGGTTGTCCCCTACCTTCTTGAATCCCATATTAACTGGTTTATTCCCCCCTTGAGCATTATATGTATTAGAGTGATAGTCCTTCCTTTGAAAACCCTTTTCCATATTATGGAAAGGGGTTGGTTGGAAGAATTTGTTATGTTGGTTCATTTTATCATGTTTAGTGTCTTTCCATGCCTTGGGAGTTTCAAATATTTGTTTTTACTGATCATAGCACATTCGAGCCTTTCTAAATACTTCATTTAAAGACTTAGGATTATCAAAATAAACCATGTCCTTGTAAGACTATGGTAGACAAATTAGGAACCTTTGTATATTTACCTTATCTTCCTTGATGTATGGTACAAACCTCAATAGATCTAGGAATTTGTCTATTAGATTGTCCATGGTCATTTTCCCTAGTCGCAGTTCATAAAATTCCTTAGTTTTTCTTTGTAATAACTTTCTGATAAGTATTGATTCTTGAAATACTTTTTGAATTATGACCATTCCATTCATTTTTCTTTCAATCCCTTTGATAATTTCAGGTCTTGCCACTAGATACTTGCTTTTCCCTTTAAATTGTAAATGTTCATTCTAACTTTCATATTACTAGAATAGTTATAAATCTGAAATTATTTCTTAATGTATAACAACCATGCTTCATCTTCCTCGCTAGTCTTATATTCTCCATCGAAGGTGGAGGGTTTTATCTTTTTGAACTCACCTTTTAGGTGGTCCACTTGTTTTCTTTTTCTTCCAGTAGATGCTTTGTTTTCTGTCATGTGTGTGTCTTCGGACGAACTATCCTTCTTTTCTTTGTCATGAATAGAGTTCTTAGAAGACTTTTTTCTGACCTCTTATTCTCCTTCATTTTCTTTTGGAATATTCTTTGCTCCTATACTGCATAGAAACATTTCATTTATCTCCATATTGTCTTCATGTGCTTTCTTCAAATTTTCCTTATCTTCTTTAAATACTTGTAATTCCACAATAAGGTTCCTCATAATTTCCAAGACTTGAGTGGATGAACTTCCTTCACCGTTATGTTATGGGTCTCTAGAAAGTTCTTGGTTTTGATTCCCCTAAGGTCTGTCTCCTTCTTCATTATGTGCTGACATTTTCACAATAGACAAATTTTTATGTTAGTAACATTAAATATGTTCGTTAGATTTTTCCTTCAAAGAAAAGTAAAATACAATTATGGTGCTTCCATGAGGTCCAAGAGTTGTGACCTACAACTCTGATACCATATGTAATATACCCGATATTTCACTAAATAAAAAAAAAGAATTAATCACGGAGCTAAAGACTATAAATCACCAAAAAATAAAAAATTGTTCGCAACACGGAAGATAATCCATTATATATCTTATTCCACTATATTTATCAGTCCTGAAGGTCAAAAGATATTTAAATTCAATCTATTTGTTACTATTATATTTTGTTGTAGTATCTTCATTAGATTAGAATTTATACACTTACACTTATTGAAGAATTTGTGACCATGATTATCATAATCCTTAGAATAAGAACTAGGGTTATGTTAAGACATACTAAAAATAGTGTCATAAACTATATTGTGAAATATGTAAGTGATCTAAATCATGGAAACAAGATTAAAACGTTTTGTGGACATAGTATTGAACTAGGAGCATACTAACCAATTTACATACTATGTGCTAGGGTTTAAAATACTGATAAAATCATACTATTTTACCATAGCGCAACTAATTATGTTTTAAAAAAAGAAAAGAAATGATGTACATACATCAATACGGTCTGTAACCCTATGCATATGCTAAAACAATTTTATCGATCAAAGGTTAACATAACACAACACTTAATGGGTTCATAATTCGTCTTTGAGGTGGATGACAGGGCAGGTCTGGACCTAGAACGACCTAGACTATAGAGATATATGTTTTGGTCGGATCATTAATGGTGATAGGTTTGTCCAGTAACCTCCAAAAATGAAACTACAGGAGAATGCCCCATGTAGGCTTGCCACTTCCTTTGATTTCACATGATAGAGGTATGGTGTGTACCGGTCCCTCTTTCTCTGCTAACGAGGGACTCGAGGTCTCATTCATTTTTCGTATACGACCAATGCTTTTTTCCGAAATGATTCGGCTTTGGTGAGGGATGGAAAGAAAAACACATTGCAGGGATTCTCCATGCACATGGGTGAGGAACCATTCCACTGCTTATGTTCTCCATGCAATTTATTTTTAAAAATTTTCCTTCTCTGGTCTGTGCAATGTATCTCTTGTGTAATGTACTTTTACATAACTAGCTTCTTTGTCTCTGCAATGTTGACTCTGTGTAATGTATACTCTGGGTAATGTATGTTTATAAAGTTTCCTTCTGTGTTCTGTGCAATGTATAATCTTTGTGTAATGTATAATATATGTGGTTTTTGATTCACATTTCTCATACTCTGATTTCTTTGGTCTG
Source organism: Picea mariana (assembly GCA_032191745.1). Lineage (NCBI taxonomy): Eukaryota > Viridiplantae > Streptophyta > Pinopsida > Pinales > Pinaceae > Picea > Picea mariana. Next base: position 18,685 of record JASDQU011101550.1, read on the forward strand.
GAGTTAAAAACCACACGATATTGTACCTTTAGATGTGCTCGTCTTGGGTTCCACAATGATAATTATTTTTCCTGTATGTTAGGTAAAACCCTTTAAATTTTAACATTCAAGTTTGGTGGTTGTTATTAGGTTTTCTCCTTTGTTAGATATCTATATTTAAGAATGTATATTTGGTTCCTCCTCTGTCAAATCATGATCATTGTGGTTTTAATCTAAACTCTCTGCAATTTTCTTGTGCGGGTTTTAAGTTTGTACATAGTCATTATAATATGTAATCTTTATCTTGGAAGTACTTTATAAGAAATTAACCGTCAGTTTGGGACCTATACAAGAAGATACTAGATGAAAGTAATTTCCACAAGTTTATCATATTAACTCTTATATTTTAACACTCGACCATAGCCTTCACAACATCATATTCTCAATGAATATGTTTCATAATTCGATTATTTAACTCTATTTTTTAATTTCATAATCACGCTCTGTATTTTACATAGAAAGGTTAAAACCATTATTCATCAAAGAAAAACAACTATGCTTCTTGTATGAAGTCATTGGTTAAGGACTATCCTTGCCGATAAATAAAATTTGCTCTGTCTCTGTTAAAACACCCATGAATTTTCAACCCCATCCTTTTAAAGTTAGCTCGACTATTATAGTTCAATCTTTCTATAGTTTTGAGAGAAATTGCCTTTAACCACTCTACATATAAAAAAATAGGGTCTTCTTATTTGATTATAACCAAGGCTTTCATTCAATTAAAAAAAAATAATTACATCCTCACTGAAATCTTCATACACCTAGATCACCTCCTTTGCGCCTCTGTGGTGCTTCATGATTTAAAATTCTTTCTATGTTTATTACCCATATCTATGTATATATATCTAGATCAAATTTTTTAAATCTATGTCCTTACTTCGTACTTTAATTCTTCCTTTATTGTAAGTATTATTCCTGCCTGCATATAAAGGTACCTTTGTTTTAATATGTTGGTTCTCCACAGTATTCATTGGCCCTCTATATGAAGTTTGGGTATTTTCTTTGAACTAATACTTTCTTGTCATTATAACCCTACTCTTGATTATCGTCGGTATTCCTTTTGTATATCTCCTCTCTGTATATTATAAAATAGAGGATATCAAATCCACCAAAATTAATTAGAAGTTTGTTTTTGTTTTATTACTTGCACAAGTAATAATTGCGTATGTATATAAACTGATGATGGCTCCCTTTGTCTTGCGATTGAACCCATCAGATGGATTACGAATCCACTTCCCCTCCTGTGTTGCAGATCAACTAATTCACAATGCAACATTGACCCTTTGGTATTGAATTATGATCTCAGATAAGTATACTTTGACTCTTTTATTTATCTAATTCTTTAATATTTTTACAATAATAATATACTAATAATATTGCATTACTCCTTTGGAGGTTGGGAGAAAATATCGTGCACTTGGTGAAGAAGATTGGCCTGTCAACAAAAGGTATTCGAGTTCCATATTTCTTCCACCATTCCATGCTCACTCATAGACAGTTCATGTAGTACATTAAATCTTTGTTTAGTCTAACTAAGGGGTTCTTGGGTCTAAGTAAAATCAAACTGTAACATTTCTGGTTAGTGACCTATTGACCGTAAT
>JASDQU011101551.1:36410-46805 GCA_032191745.1 Picea mariana
ATGAATAAAATCATATTTGCAGTGTTTTGGCTTGTCTATCTTATTGTTGATCTTGCATATGGTTGAGGTATGTTCTGTGATTTTATCTCTTGTTATTTTTTGCATACACACATATAAACACATCAGTAAAACCCTAAGCGTAATTGTAAGCAAAGTGTTTGACAAAATAACACAACTAGAAAAGTTTAAAAAGACACCAAAACCGTGATGATCCTAGCATAATGGCTTGGGAGCATTACATTGGTATCATAGCTTAGACTCCTTCCAGCATGAGGGATATTCCATAAGAAAATATGTGGTCTATATAATTTTCTAGAGAAGCGGTGAATTGTGAAAGGGAATATCATGCCCTTTGTGAGAGACTTGGGGCTCTAATAACACTCAAAAAGTTCATATCCATGAAAAATCCCACTTGGAGCGAAGATGAGGTGACATATTGGACCGGCATAGTAAAGGGAAACATAGCCAGAGTAGCTAGATGGAGGAAAGAATAGAGTAATCCCACACCCATTAGAAGCACACAACTTTGCTACAGTTGCAAGGTACCTTGGGAACCAGATCATAGGTGTAGGGGTAAGGGTAAGAAGCAGGTTATTGAGGTGCACTATGAAAGTGATGATGATGCATGTGAGGATGGATCATTTGATGCTTATCTAGAGAATTATGATGATGAGAGTGACTCTTACACAGGGACTGATGATAGTGACTCTTGCACAGAGGCTAGTAATAGTGACTCTTGCACAGAGGCTGATGATTCTAGCACGCTTGAGGAGGATGGTGACCCTTGCACATTGGAGGGGCAGTTGGATGGATATGATGATGGCACCAGTGTCTCAACAAACATATCACATACCATTGATGACCTTACACCTCATCAGAGTGGTGACATTAGTGAGGATTCACACATGTTATCACCTAGAGATGATGAGCTTCCTATGATGGCCATCACACATATGTCATCCTTCCAGACACTCCTGATAGACACGTCACATGAGGAGGCCAGTGGCATGTCAGATATGATGGAGGAGCCTTGTGTGAGGGATGTACACCATGGATGCATGGATCCATAGATCCAGGAGGAGACACAGGGCGTGCATATAGTTGATCCTACACTTACAGATCAAAATGAGGAGATTGAGTTGCAGTTTTTGGAGACTCCATTATTTGAGAAGATTATGGATGCTGACAAGTTGATGGGAAAGTCACTTCCAATATTGGCCTGCATTGATTAGGATTCACTCTTTAGCAGTTAGGATGACCATAGCATGTGTCTGGATACATCTACCAAGGATCTAGGCACATATGATAGTAGTAGGGTGAGTGCACAGGAGGATACAACTACTCATACAAGATATAGTGTGATTCAGAGGGAGATAGCACCTATTGATGGGGTGCAGTGGTAGACAGGAGGACCCAACAACATAGTAGACACTGAGCAGTTCAATACGTTATCTTATGCAGATAGTGTTTTTGGGGACTCTAGAGTTGACACTAGCAGGACTGACAATAGTAGTGAGGGATATGAGGTGGCACCGCAGCATGACCATGATCAAAAGCCACACCACTTAGCAACACAGTTGAGAGTCAGTGAGGCTATGATCATGGAAGCCACTAGGCGTAGTGATAAAATGCATGCACTGATGGCATATTACTGCTGGAGAGCATCAATGGCACATGGTAGTTTAGATGAGGGGATTGCCATGGATGATTTTCATACTCTCATGGATAGAGTATCTGTGATGAGGACCGACTACTAGAAGTTGTTGACTGACAGGGACTACCTATTGAGGATTGGTGAGACGTATCATGAGGCTCTAAGGGAGCAGGAGCGGGAGGTGCTCATACTTACTTAGGAGCTGGAGAGCACTCGAGGATTATTGTGAGGCACAGAGACAACCCTTCAAGAATCAAAGTCTAGGTTAGATTAGTCTCTTGAGGAGATTCATCAGAGATCCACTTCATCTGTCTCAGTGGACACTCATATGTATCATTCAGTCATGTTGATAGAGGATGTTGGTGATCTAGAAGAGGAGCACCATTTGATGGAGGACACTTCCATTTGTGTTCCAGATAAGTTGACCTCCATGTAGAGGTTGATCCAGCAGTATGCCTAGGATCTATGATGCATCATGAGTCTACGGGAGATGACATGACTATGCCAGAGCATACAGTGATTAGTGATAGCTCATAGGTACATGACGAGATGTATGGTGGGATTCAGAGGGGTGAACTGCCTTGCAGGGAGGAGACACACTTAGGGAATCATGCAGAGGCCACTCCTTTGCAACATCACATGGTTATGAGATATCACCTTCACCTTTTCAGCAGTTGCGTGGGTGATATGAGATGGAGAATGGTTTACCACCAGTTAGGGGAGTTACTTCTGGTTGTACCTAATGATTGGGGTTTAGTGAGGGCTGTAAGCGAGCAGTTATCAGGGGTATAGGTAGACGTGCTATTGGTCATATCCTTGGGATTGACCGAGGAAGGTATTTTTTTTCAACACTATAGTCAGCTACATATGTCTTTGTTACCTTTTCCTGACACTTTTATCATTGACATTAGCATGAAGAGAGATAGAAAGTGGCAAAGGGCATGGGGAGTTCCTAGGCCGAGGCCACCTGAAATTAGTATCTTTATGACATCCAACTGAATAGAGATGGATCATCATAGGCAACCAATTGATACTTGGTGTGTGATAGAGAGAATCATGGGCCAAGTGATAGCATATGAGCATAGAGGGCTTCTGATAATGATTGGTCTCACACAAGAGTAGTTAGAGGGGATTGGAAGTGATAAACTTCCAAGTTTTCCATGGGATCCGGGAGCCCATTTTGTTAGCAGGATGTTCATATTGACCCAAGTTGCATCAGAGAGCCACACACTCCACCGTGGTTTGTTTTGGAGTGGGACTACAGGTACTTGTCCTATGGGGTGAGACCTTTTTTTCTGCTTGATCATCATGATAGGGCATGGAGAGTTTTGGATAGGTACTTCTTCTACAGAGGTATCTTCACTGATACAGTTTCTGGACAACAGGTCCAATGGTCACATGTATTTCAACTGGAGGACCCAGGAGAGAAGGATTCAGGATGTATGTAGGGGGCAGACAATCATGGTCAGAGTAGTAAAAGGACAACATGGTGATCTTCAACAGAGGTTAGCATGGGACCCAGGGATTGCAGGATTGAGAATTTCAATGACTAACAGGGGAGAGTGTACCATTACAGAGGAAAGTTATTCTAACTTTCCATTGAGCTTCAGTATTGAGAGGAGCACATCACTTGCGGGTGTCTCACAGAGGTCTTGCAACACCTCGTTCGTGCATCAGCATGAGAAGTTGTTGGAGGCCATATGGATCTTTGTAGAGACTTGGAGGATGGATTCGTTCTGAGATGAGGCGATGTTTCATATGTAGGAGACTTCCAAAGTTGATGTATTTCAAGATTATGCATCCCAGGAGATAATAGTTCATGGCTTGATATGTGACCTAGGGGGAAACATGTGTGATTGTTCATCTTTGGAGGGGTTCTAATGTGTATCCCACAGGTTGACATGGGACCTTGGTATTATACTTGAGGGGATTCAATTATTGCTTGAGGACAAGCAATTTTCTAGCAGGGAGGACTGTAATGTCCCCACTTTGGGACATCATCACAGTGTAGAGGTTTATGATGACCAGAGTAACCAGATGGATGTTATAGCGAGTACATGGGTTATTGAGAGGCATTGTGGGTTCCAACTTGCATTTCTCATCATATTCCATCATTATGAGCGATTCCACATAGGTTGTCTTTGGTTCCATTGCATTCTGACGATTTCTATGATTTTGACTATTTTGAGCTATAAGCTAATTGAGTTCACTAAAGGGGTCATTTTGGGCACATTACTTGGAGGAAAATATCAGTGTAATAGCTCATTGGAATCGGGAGAAGAAACATTATAGGATCGCATGGTGAGAAGTGACTTTCAGTGGCCAAGGAAGCCACAAGGAAAGATAAGGTGTTTTTCAGAGGTAAAAAGGTTAATTAATTAATTAATTACATATTAATAAAATGAAAGTCACTTTGGAGGGACAAGGAGATAAAAAAATATAAAGGAAAGGCAAGGGCCTCTACTCATTCAATCATGTATGATTATCTTTTGATATTTGGCTTTTATCTAGTGAGCCCAACATTGGGGGTTTTGAGGGTTTTGACTTAACAAACCCTAGAGGACGATTCGGTGGTGAAACATTCCACCTAGCTTGTCCCAAGCTTGGTATTAGAGATGAAATACTCTCCCACACCATTCTTGTACTAGATCTACTCAGTTGCAGGAGGATTTTACATCAGTTGCAAGGGAAGAGAGAGAGAGAGGGCGCACCAGCTAGGGTTTCCAGCAAGAGGGGCACACCATTCATTGAGGGAGGATTCATCCTAGCTGAGGAGAGGCAATTTTGGGATTTCCAGGTATTGGGTTTTCCTTGCAGGTGTCTTGGCATCATTATTGGTGTTTTCTGGAGGCATTTCAGTGGAGGGTTTATTTGTATTTAGAATGGGACGATTTTCCAAGAGGAGGGTGATCCATTATTTAGAGGGTAGCTAGATCTAAAGATCTAGCGAGTATTTGGCCTAGTTGAGCACTTGGGTTTTCATTGTCATGCCTCGATCTATCATTCTAGTGGATTGGTGGAGTTGTTGGAGGTATCTAGGAGAGAGGCCGAATTATCTAGGGTTTCAGGCATTCAGGGGGGCGCACCATTCATTGGAGGAGTTTCGGATCCACAGGGTTTGAGAGTGGCTTATGAGATTTGAGAATCTAGGTTGTCCTTACAGTTACCCAATCTATCATTTGGCATATTTCTTGGGGTGATTTGACATATTTGACAACAGGGCCGAAATATTTAGGAGCTTCAGCATTGCAGCAGGACGTGGCACCTTCCAGCTTGGGGGTTTATCATTCTTATGACCTGATCTTCTCTTGCATTGGTTTTCAGGAGTATTCAACCTTTGGGAGGCTTGTGGTCTTCTATTTGGAGCATTTTGTAGCAGCTCCTATCTTCTATTGTATANGAGGACGATTCGGTGGTGAAACATTCCACCTAGCTTGTCCCAAGCTTGGTATTAGAGATGCAATACTCTCCCACACCATTCTAGTTCTAGATCTACTCAGTTGCAGGAGGATTCTACATCAGTTGCAAGGGAAGAGAGAGAGAGAGGGCGCACCGACTAGGGTTTCCAGCAAGAGGGGCACACCATTCATTGAGGGAGGATTCATCCTAGCTGAGGAGAGGTAATTTTGGGATTTCCAGGTATTGGGTTTTCCTTGCAGGTGTGTTGGCATCATTATTGGTGTTTTCTGGAGGCATTTCAGTGGAGGGTTTATTTGTATTTAGAGTGGGACGATTTTCCAAGAGGAGGGTGAACCATTATTTAGAGGGTAGCTAGATCTAAAGATCTAGCGGGTATTTGGTGTAGTTGAGCACTTGGGTTTTCATTGTCGTGCCTCGATATATCATTCTAGTGGATTGGTGGAGTTTTTGGAGGTCTCTAGGAGAGAGGCCGAATTATCTAGGGTTTCATGCATTCAGGGGGGTGCACCATTCATTGGAGGAGTTTCAGATCCACAAGGTTTGAGAGTGGCTTATGAGATTTGAAAATCTAGGTTTTCCTTACAGTTTCCCAATCTATCATTTGGCATATTTCTTGGGGTGATTTGACATATTTGACAACAGGGCCGAAATATTTAGGAGCTTCAGCATTGCAGCAGGACGTGGCACCTTCCAGCTTGGGGGTTTATCATTCTTATGACCTGATCTTCTCTTGCATTGGTTTTCAAGAGTATTCAACCTTTGGGAGGCTTGTGGTCTTCTATTTGGAGAATTTTGTAGCAGCTCCTATCTTCTATTGTATATCTTCTTATCCATCTGTTGAGCATTTGAGATCGACATCTTCATTGTAGTAGGTTCTTTTATTATTATGAATAAAATCAGATCTGCAGTGTTTTGGCTTGTCTGTCTTCTTGTTGATCTTGCATATGGTTGAGGTATGTTTTGTGATTATATCTTCTTGTTATTTTCTGCATACACACATATAAACACATCAGTAAAAACCTAAGCATAACTGTAAGAAAAGTGTTTGAAAAAATACCAAAACTAGAAAAGTTTAAAAAGACACCAAAACCATGATGATCTTGGCATAATGGCTTGGGATCATTACAATATATATATATATAATTGAGACAAAGGTTTACAATTATGATGAAAGGGTGGAATGAAAGGTTCTAGCTGACCTACTAGAAATGTAGTAATTCAATATCTAGGGTTTAATAAGGGGTTTTATACATAACATGCAGATTTTTCTAGGGATAAAAATTTAACCTCTCTCACAATATAAGTAAGTGTTGTAACAATTGGTATCAAAGTGGGTTCCTTCATTAGTTTGACCATTGGAAGATAAATTCCTGTAGAACACATGGATTGAAAGGAAGAACCTCCCGTATTTAATGGAATGGAATATATATTTTGGAACATAATATTGAGGGTACATATACTGGCACTAAGCTATGGTGTATTGCAATCAATTTTCACTAGTTACATATCCTCTAAAACTCCAGGAACAAATGAAACTACAAAGGAGTCAATTGAAAATAACTCATTAGAAATGAATGCCATTTTGAGTGGCTTATGTTATTTGGATAAATTCAAAGTGGGATAGTGTACATAAGCTAAACATCACTAGGAGAAGCAACAAGATATTTACACAAAATAATATCTCCTCATAGCCATATAAAATGATTTTTTCTAATCAAGAATACAAAGACAATCAAAAGTCACATACGGAAGAAGAAAAGATAGCATAAAAGGAAGAAACTCCCAAAGCATCATAGGACAAGAACAAAAGAATATAGAACAAGTGACAACTTAGATAGTGAATCTGTTGTTGAAGAAACCAACTTTACTAGGAAGACAAAGAGAGGATCAGGAAAATGAAAGGTAAGCCTCTTTTTAAATGTACTTATTGGGGAGTAGTAGGACACCTTGTAGATAAATTTCCTTATGCCAAAGAAGACTCAAGAATAAAAAAATTAGAAGGATGAAAAGACTGAAAATATAAGAAAATCCTATAGACAAAGGAAGATTTTATATATCAATGAGGACATCATATCTTCTAATGACAACAGTAGTGAATCAAAAGAGGATATAGAAGAAAAACGCTTTCGTGCATTAGAAGAAATAGACAAACTCAAATAAAATAATAGAAATATGACAAATTAATTGAAAAAATATGAAGAGGAGAAGGTTGATCCTGAAAGGAAACATACTTGTGATCAAAATGAAATCACAAAGCTTATAAAAGAGAATATGTTACGAAAGGAGAAATTGTCACAAATCCTTGGGGAAAAATAAAAAATAATTAAGGTGTAGATTTAAGAAGTAAAAGTAATACCTGAATTGATAGAAATACAGTTTAAAAAAACATAACTACAATGTGAGAATCTTGAAGAAGTAACTACATCTCTAAGATAAAAAGAATTAGGAGAGACAGTCACCCAACTAAATAAAAAATTAAAATTTGAAAAGAGTAGTGTGATTCTAGATAATATTCTCTTCTATCAAAGGTAACCATCTATCAATACAAGTCTTTGTTATGACTGAAATAAAAAAAACCCTGAAGAAGGTAGAAGCTCTAAGTCCCTAGAAAAGAAAATTGAGGATAAGCTTTAAAGCTACGAAAATGTTCTTAAATATTCCAACAAAGAAATAAATCACAACCAACAAGAGATAGATCCTTCACTCAAGGAAGATAAGGGCGAGTTTAGAAGATCTTCTCCATCAACAAGACTCTTCACAACTAGGTACCAAAATCTTTTTTTCGACTATTTGTTTTCTTGCAAGAAGTTGCTCATAAGGAAATAGATTGCATAGTTTATGGAGGAAATAATCATATGAGAAATAGAAGTAAAAGCTCTCATAAGATTACAAGGATATCAAGACTATAGATTATCATGGGCCCATTGATAGAAACTACAATCTATTTTCTCTCCTACATTACAATGTTGAATGTTACAATTGCAATAACTCTTGACACATATCACGAGATTGTAGAAGAAGAATGACAATTTTTTCTAGACAAGGATACAAAAAGGTATGGAAGAGAAAGCAAGAAAATGAAGATAAGGAAGAACATGAACTAGCCAAGTATGCAAAAAACAAACAACAAAATGCCATCACCAAACAAAAGAAATATATTATAAAAGATTGAAAGAGGAAAAAACAACAAGAAGAAAATACATCCATGCCGATGCAGGTTGCACTCCTAGAACAAAATGAATGCACAAGACACATAACCAGTGGACCAAATTTTTTAAAAGGTATGAACAAGAAAAGGATTTCATGTAGATATGGGGATATTTCTCTTAATGTCAATCAAACCAAGGAAAAAATCAACATCTTTAAAATATCTTTAATGAGAACTTGACGAAGAAGGAAAAAGAAGTTGATAATTTAAAGGATAAGGAGATAATTTTTAAAAGAATGGGACATGTAGGCGAATACTATGAAGTCGACAATGAATTTTTTGTGAAGGAAAAGGAGCTAGTATCAATGATGGGAGAAAAATGTTTATAAGAGAAATATGATAGTAATTGTTGTTGGATTACTGAGAGGGGGGGTGAGTCAGTAATAGAGCAATTTAATCCTTTTTAACCATATACTATAAGTGTTATATCAATGTAGCATTATCATCCAATAACTGTAGAGTAAATAAGCAATGAAAAAATGAACAATCATACATATACACAATACACCAATGTTTTATGTGGAAACCCAAAGCGGGAGAAAACCACAGAATGATTTTTCTTATATGTCCTGAAGAATTACATTAATTGTAAGCACCAACTTCCTTTATTTTCCAGCTACAACTGGAAGGAGGCTCCAACCCCCTTGCTTCTCAGGATACAACCTGAAGGAATATCCAAATCCCCTATTCTCTGGCTACAACCAGAAGGAGGCTACAACCCCCTATGTTCTTCGGCTGTAACCGGAAGGTGGCTACAACCACTTGTCCTTGCCCTGAAGTAGAAGTAGAATGATGGAACCACTGTCACACTATCACTATGAGATATACCTTTTTAAACCTGTACCAATAAACCTAAACCATGCATCAACCTGTACCTCAACCTGTAATCAACCTGTACCATAAACAAGTGCATCAACCATGCACCAACCTGTACCAAACAACCTGTAATCAACCTGTAACATAAACAAGTGCATCCAACCATGTACCAAGCCTTTACCAATCATGTGTCAACTACTCATCAACTATGACTCATCAATATGTACCAACATCATGAACTATACACCTCATGTATGTGCCAACTCATCAACTACTTGTCTCAACCATGTACCCAACATGTACCTAAACCAAAAGCCCTCATCAATATCATCATCCAAATATGATTTGTAACTCTGTAATAGACCTGGTGTATATGATCACATACCTGCAAACCTTCCTTAACTTTAACAACAAGAGACTATCATTTTCATCAAACTTTTCTTTAGTTTCACATGACTAGTTTTGGATTAGTCAACAACCCTAACTTGAAATAATCATAACTATGTACCTGTAATGAATAAATATATGAAACTGTACACAATGTTATTCAATGTTTTTTATGCAATTCCTTCAGGTTACACTACTTGGAACCTCTTAGAAAAGGAGTTATAGAAAAAATGGCATACCTTGCTGAATTCTGGATTATTCTAGAGAGCGACCTTGTAGAGAATGTGATGCACATAATATTTGTTAAACCAATATGAAAACGTTACACAACATACTACAGCCTATACTATAACTAACACATTTTGTCTTACTAAATTTGGATTTATTATGAATAAGTTATGACGTTTTTACCCGAAACACCTATTTTAGACTAGTTTCAGGACTAGCCACAAACCTTATTTTCCACGGAGTGTAACTCCAAACATACAATGAACCACAAGATTAATTTATTACCATAGATACTTGGAAATGTTTCATCAATTTCATATCAATATCACAATCTGAATAATTCTATAAAAACATTTATTACAAAAATGGTGATATTACTTGTAAATAACATACCTTAGAAAGAATCATCAAAAGAATTTATCCTCCCTTGAATTCCCACCCTCTTTTCTTCACCTTCCCTCTGAAATTATTCTTAGATATCCTTTGGTTACCTTAGTAACCTATAGATATTTAATATTCTTAAGCGTGATGTAAAATGAGGGAGCCGTGCCTCTTATTTATACTCTCCAAGTAGCTTCCTTAAAAACATCTTCTAGGTCACTTTGCCCACTTTCCTTATTTTAGGGTTAACCCACTTCTAATTTCTCCATTAAATTTATTATTTAAATAATTTATTTTGTAT
>JASDQU011101551.1:68008-83920 GCA_032191745.1 Picea mariana
TTCGAGGTCAACCGACGACAGGCCCAAAAGCCTTCAGAACCAGTGGGACTCCTGATCCTCCACTGTGTGAGAGGATCAAATACACACTAGGGAAATCTATAACCATTTGAAAACCAGCACGCACTAGAAAAGGTACCTATGAGATAAAACAAGCAATTACTAGCTAGTTTGAAGAACAGTTACAACAACCAACGCTAGAGAAACTTACCGGTGCAAGTGAAAATTGAATACGGAAGCACCCTCTAGGTATACTCTGCAAAGAGTGGCCCGATTTCTATCCTATCTACCACAGTATACCCCCGCAGTCACCTATGTAATTCACTAGAAAGATAGGCAACTAGGTTGCCAATGCACAAACAGTCACAATGCAGGTACAGTCCACAGTCAGGTGGACTGCAATGAGCAGTGTATCAAGCCTGAAACCTATCAAGGGTATCAAAAGAAAGTGTTTTGGAAGATGACTAAGGACCTCGAATGGATTTGAGACCCACGAAGCTCCGTGGCAAATGTGATCAACAAAATCCCAAGACAAGCCCTCTATATGTGTTCCCCACTATGCTTATTTCGACTTTGGAGGGGTTATCTCCGCTACCTTTCCTTAGATGACCTCATGTTTGGCCCCTGTGTTAGAGGGGGGTCCCGGATAAATTTTACGATACTGGAATTTTAACACTCCCTATCACAGACTCCTATGTTTGTTTTTTTATCCTTGAAGACTTTCCTCTCCAATCCTAAATCAAGGCTCTATCCTAGGCTAGTTGATGGACCCTACAAACATAAAGTCTAGTTGATTTTAATTAATCGTTAATTTTAGTTGTTGTCTTAAGTCAAAATTTAACGAAGGTGAAACCAATAATTTTTTAGAGACGAAAAGAGAATATCATTTAATGAAAACTGAAAGAAAATTACTTCTTCACAAATTAAAAATTGCACGTTCAAATTCTTTAACTAACTTTTCTAACTTTTTTTTTTCTAAGATATTTTAACCAAAAAAATCAAAACAAGATTTCACTCGACTATGAGATACTTATTCTTCTAATTCAACCAACCATGAACTTACGAAAACAATCTTTTTCCAAATGATTAACGCACACAACCAACTACTTAACCAAAACAAGAAGTAAAAAAGAGATTTTGTTTTTTTTTATTATGCTTCAAAAGCAAGAAATTTTTTAAACTGTATGTCTTCCTCTTTTTTGAAGCAAAAAAAAGGTGAAAAAGTAAGAACAAGATAAGGACAAAAAGGACTTCTGGCCAACCACAGACCGTGGGGAGTGACTGATAACCAAGAAGGCAAATCAGACTGACTCACTATCTCATCAAAAAACCTAATAAAGAAAAAAAAACGAGGGTAGAAATCTTTCAAATGAAAAAGAAAGCTATGATGGAACACAACCTAGGCTGAAAATGCTATGAAAAAGACCATAAAGAAACAAGAAGAACTTGGGAAGTAAAAACTTGACAGGGAAGAGGATGACTGCCTCCTCAAAATTTTCTAAACAGACACGTGTCTGTCACTTCAACAACCAGCGTGTGAAAATGGCCTAACCAAGAGCACGATGCATATGCATGCATGCAGGCCCACTACAGGCCGTGTGTGCCTCTATTTATCCTCAAAAGAAGTAAGACAAGAAGCTAAGCTTAGGCAGGGATTACTGGTATTGAAGACCATAACCTTTTAAAGGTACAAAAACTTAATCTAACAAGAAAATATGTGAGAAAAGATGAGAAAAAAAATATAATCTGAGGTTATTCCTAGGCTATAGACCGCAACAACAGAAACCAGAACTAGATCCACAAAACCCCTGAGAAGGATCACTTATGATAGCAAAGAGGATGACTGCTTCTCTTTGAACAAAATCTTCTGGACTCAGACACATGACTGATATTTTAGCAGCAAGCATATGTATGTAGGCTGAGTGAAGTCAGGTCGCGTGTACATGTGGGAAGACCTTCTGCAGGCCACATGTGCCTCTATGATTCACGAAAAAAGATAAAGAAGTCAAGAAAAGGAAGTAGGGAGTAATGGTATGGAAGACTAGAATTCCCACTAGCTCTAACTTTTTCAGAAACTCAGAAAAAGGTAGTAAAACGAATTAAAAATACCCAACAAGTATCCCCATAAACCCTAGAGAAATCCCCAGTATGCTCGCCAACTTTGTTGTGGGTGGGAAATACCTCCTACGGACTAGAATTAAAGGTTTTATTATGCATGCAGAAATGACCTAAAGCTTCTTACTTCTTACCATCATCTCAATCCTAAACCCCACTATTCATGTGCAAATGCAAGGTTAAAAAGATCAAGTTACTGTACCTTAGTTTTAGTGTTTGATGTCGATCCTTTTAATATTTGGTTGCTCTTTGACTGCAACTCTCCTCCCAAAGATGACCTGCATTCATAAAAGACAAATAAAGAACTCCACATGCATATGATATACAAACTAATGGGTTAGATATTCTATCAAAATATACTCACATTTAGACATTTGAAAACCTCATATGGCGGGACGAGAAAAGTACTTCTTTTATTAATCTCACAAGAATACCTTACAATTGCTAGTAGTACAGTTGCCATTACAAAAAAACCCACAGATGATTGGTAAACTCACCACTGCCAGATTTCAAGGATCCACGAGAGGCGATTAGTCCCTTGTCATGATACATGCAGGGAGCGCTAACTACTCGCAATTTCGTGCAACAATATCCCCCTTAGTGCGAGCCGAGTCTGTATCGAACTCGTGACCTCTATCTCTGATACCATTTTTTGGTAGTACGACTGTCATTACACCAAAACCCATAGGTGATTGGTAAACTCACCACCGCTATATTTCAAGGATCCACAAGAGGCAATTAGTCCCTTGTCACGATACATGCAGGGAGTGATGACTACTCGCAATTTCATGCAACAACAATAGTGAGATCGGCCACTGCTCCTCGAATCGAGTCCTAGGCTCCTCTTCAACTGTGCTCTAACTGCTTTTGTATATGCTTCTCTTCACACAATAGTTGCAAAAGGTTGGGGCAAGGGGAAAACTAAATCAGGTATAGTTTCTTTGCTATGATTTTCCTCTTTTCAAATGGGACCCCTACCCCTTCTTTTATAGGCTAGAAAGGGCTAGGTATTCGGTCGAGTGACCATATATGGACGGTTGAAACATTTATTTAACTTACACAAAACTGTGTGTTCCATCTACAACTTTCCGTTTTTCATGATTTTTAGATATACGCGGGCTGTAGTAGGTCAACTAGCGTGTACACACGTGCATTAGTGGAGCAAGGCACGTGGGCCCTAAAAAGAATGTATTTTAAGAAGTTATTTAGTAGTGTCTTGGAAAGAAGGAAAATGAGATGGCCTGATGCCATGTAAGCATGTCTGGTGCAATTTAGGATTATAACAACAAGTACAACCCCAAATACAAAGACAAAAGCATCCACATCAGGAGGCACGAGATCCTAAGCCAGTTTTCATATATGCTATTGATGAATGCATGCAATGATATGAACCTAAGGAATCATGTCACCACAGTGAGACGAACACACAAGAATCCCAAGCACATTCAACTCTAAACCTTTAAAAAACACAACCAGTGCGTCAAGGTACCAACTTCTACTGTCAAGGTCCTAATATACCAAATAACTTGTTCATTGAAAGCAATGTAATATGGAATTGAATAACATCTAAATAATGTCATTTCATTTAAAACATCTTATAAATTCTTGGAAACACTCCAAGAGCTATTCATGGAATCATCACTTTAGTGAATCACTACTTGAAGATCCAAATAAATCCCTCGTAGCAAACATAACAAAGTGCATGTCTTGATGAAACAACTATTTATGTTAACGATCTCTACATGCAAATCTATTCCCACCCATAGTAGCAACACATGGCAAGGTGCATCACTATTTTCAAATCATATAGTCTTAGGTTAGTTGCTCCCATTTTTTTCACACCTAAAAATATCTAATTTCCTTGAAGGGATTTTATAAAAAGGTTTTTTCCTAGAAACGATTTGTAGGCAACAAAATAAATAATGACTCATTAAAGTTTTGTTTTTTTATCAGAATTATAAAAATTGACATCAAAGATTATTGATAAGTTGTTGATGCTATAATTTCGTGATGAAGAATTTGTTATGCTTAACCTCCTTAATAGACCTCTGGACATAATTCAACTGCCAATCCAAATAGTCCAAATTTACTGAAGTAACAATTATCTGCATGAGAGAATAGAATTTCGTGGTGTTGAGGTCGTGCTACAATTATGAACAATAAATAATTTTTTTGTAGTTTTAGTTTAAAAATTTAGATAGCATTAAAATAAACTAGAACTTAGAAGAAAACAGTTGTATAGGAATGAATTAAAGACATCATACTATCAACAATTCTAAGTTTTCGTGGATCAGTTACAAGTCAAAAGGATGGTTTTAGGTAAAACATAACTACAAAGGAAATACAAATCTGTGTAGTAATAATTGAAATTCAGTGGCAGTAAAAATTTGTGTAGTAACAATTGCAATTCAAAAGAAATAACTTTTTCTGTGTAGTAATAAAATCAAAATCGTTGTCAATTAAATTGCTTCCATGCAATCTATGTCAGTTTTAAATATAGTTGTCGATATATTCGCTGTAACTTAGAGGTTGTGAGTTTAAAAATCATAGTTAAATCTAAAAGGGAAGTTTCAAAACCCGTGGAATCACATGGGTCAGGCTTTGACAGAGAAAGAAACAAATGCTCGTCTCATCAAATTCACCTCCTCCATTTGATATTATTCCACTGTAGCCACTCTGCGTATATTTCTCTACATTAAATATATCTTACCATTATTAAAATGATATTTTTATAGATTAAATATATGTCATTTAAATTATTCCATACTTTGGAATGAATAAAACTATGAATAAAATAAAATCACTGCCCATCAAAACACAGAAGCCAAATTCAAGGAGTGCACAGTGAGTTGGATCAATCTACCCCCTCCACTGTTAGCTCGTTGAGATTTTTTCCATGTGTAAAGCAATAATATAACTGATTTGATGACCATACTTATTTGGGTTTAGGTCACTTCTCAAAGGAAAATTTTGTGACTTGAATCATTCACAACATTAAAACTATGTAGCCTAAGCGTAATTAAATATACGTCAATCTCATAATGGAAATGCCCCGATCCTGGGGAGATAAAAGACAAGGATTAAAACAAAAAATCATCATGGATTTTTCTCGGAATGCATCTCATCTAGATAAACTTGTCTTTTATCCTTGAGGGTCGAATCTTTCTCAAATTGGTCGCGTTATTTTGTTTTAAAGCATGCATTCTAGGTATTAACGTTGTAAGGAAGACATGGGATAGAATACAAGAAGTTCCATAGCTCAAGACCCTGATATGAGATTGAAGCTGAAACGCCATTTTATTTTGGAAATGAAAAAGTAAGAAACTAAGCTAGGTAAAGGAGCCCAAAATTTACTGGGCAAGGGAGTATGGGCATCGAGCTCAGAAATCGTCCCAAAATGTAGAGGAAGGAAACAAAAATTGCAGAGGGAAAAAACAACATTAATCGCAGAGAAATAAAATGTTGGTGAACTGGAGAGACATTCCTAGATCATTGGGTGGAAGCACGAGTTTGCAGTGAGTAAATCACAATAATCATAGAGGCTAAGGAGGGAATAAACACCCATGGGAGATTTCCTTGATGGGCAGAGAAATGATCCTACAATTATCCATGCACACGAAAGCAGGGCATTTGAATATAAATATTTAACACTGGAGTGAAATACAGTTGATTTGTCTCCTAGTTGACTGCTCAGGCATAGACTAATAACTTAAAGGATAAAGGAACAAGAGATAAAAAATCAATTTCTCCTTGTATTCAAAACAATAAAAAAAATGCAGAGAATTATTTACATTCAGAGTTTGAGTTTTCCATTGGAAATCAAATCAAAGGTATAGTGAGCATAAGGCTGGGATAACTTTGAATTCTTTGTTCATAAAACACTGGGCTCTTCAAGACAAATTCACTGAAAGATAAAATGAAATATCTGGATAGTATTATGCTGAATAAAACATAAACTTTAACAAAATAGAAGTACCTTAATTGAAGGTGCGGGGACATAATTTAACTACCCTTCAACCAAATTTTAAAAGCGTAAATTGCCAGAACAAAAAATTAACTATTTTTTTAAGACAATGACGCACACATGATTTTGATGCTAGAGAGATGCGTATACAAGGAATTTAACTACCATTCAATAAAAATATACACATGTGTACCATAGCCAAATGTGAATGATCTGAATTCGTTATCCCATGCATGCTCTGTCTAGCTCCCGCTTGCTAACCGATGTGACCTCACCAGTACCTCCCATCTAACGCTAGGGGTACTCTTCTTCCCCATGAGCCCCCCTTAGCCCCCATGAGCCTCAAAGGGGCCATGCACATGATACTAGAGAACGCTAGCACCCAAATCGCCTCGCAAGGTCAAGCTACGACTCGTTACCTGAGCTGTGTATCCCAACTCCCACAAGAGAAAGTTCAGTCAAGATGAAATTTCAACAGTGTAATGTTATGAAAACCATATGTGATCCCTACTCCTCCTTCGACATCTCTTTTATAGAGTTTCTTAGTCATTAGTTTCCCAAACCCTCATTAGATTCCTTTTTCATTTATTTAATTAGGAAAAACCTCCCCCACACACATGTTGCCTGATCCCCTAGTTTCACTAGAAAATCAATTTTATTAATTAATTAAATATTCCTATTTCCCTCACCCACCTAAAAGTGTTCCAAAAAACGCTCCCCGGTGTCCCAATATTCCCTTACCATTCTTAAATGACTTATGCCTTACTTAATTCCTAGTTGAGTTCATAATTAGAAAGTACCAAGGCTATATTCCTTACTAAGTTGGACATTCCTCTTTTTCTTTAAGTTTCCCCTTTTATTTAAGTTTCCTTTTCTTTTAAGTTTCCCCCTTTTTCTTAAGTTTCCCTTTTTCTTAAAGTTTCCCCTTTTTATAACTAAGTTCAGAATTAGTAGGTTTAGACAAAACAACCAAATACCCCTTTTATTAATTAAACCTTTATTAAAATTTCCACTTTCATTATTAATGCTTGAAATTTCTTTACCCCCTTCTTGTTACATGTCTAATTAGTTTTTTTTTTGTTCAAAGGTTCTACTCAGACCTAGGTTTTCAATTCACTAGGCTTGGCGACATGTTTTAAGGGAAAAAATGTTATTAAACTTTAGTTATCACATCATTCATTTTAAGACTGACCAAGTCCTAAGGAGGAATAGTTTTCTAGGCATTAGGTTTATTAACTTATCATAGTTAAAATCATGACATGCCCTTCAGGATGCACTACGTGCTCCAAGGTTTCTACTTGCCTCTTTCTATTTTCTTTGTGCGACGTTCCCTTCAAGATGCACTACGTGTTCCAAGGGTGCGACTCACCTCTTGACTGAATTTGGTAGATGTCAAACCCCTAGAGTCATTACTCTGTCACGTGATCTTGTGGGAGACTGCCAAATTGCACGCCCCTTAGAATCATCATGAGTGACTGTCATAGTCTCCCCTCACGACATCATGGGTCTCTCAAAATAGGTAATCATTAACCTATAGTTTGAGCCAGAATGAGAGTGCTTGAAGCCTATGGAAGGGTTGTTGCCACACCTCTCTCTCAATGTCTCTAGTTGTCATGCATGACCCCTCTACTCCAATTATGAGTCTAGTCAGTAATATTTCGTCAGGATGCATCCATCAATGAATCATGTCAACAATAATAATCAACATCATAACATCTAATAGTATGTACACTCAAGCCCTAATAGTCCACTCCCTTACTCCATCCGGTGTCCATGAAGTTTCATCGATTCCTTGACATCCTCAACATCCAGAGTCCTACACACTCAGGAGAACTTAGTCAATAGAACCTGTTGATGCAAATGCAACAAATAACATATCATCAAATACACAATATATCCTAATCATAATCACAATAACCAATTGTATATAGAATTAGATCACTTGGATGCAAGTGTCCTAAAAAAATAAGTCTCCTCAGTGTGCACAAGAGCAGGATGTTACACACCCCTTCTTATTTTAAAATTTGTCCCGAAGTTTCACAGTAAATAAGTGACGAAATAAAGTGTATCACAGTATCATACGTCTATTTATCAAACAAAAAAGGAAACTGTTGACACATATCATATGCGTCCTCCCAGGTCACCGAGTGTAGACTATAGTTGTCCCACTGGACCTTGATCTGATCTATTGTTCGACACCGTAGCTGTCGAATGAGATGGTACATGATGCGTATTGGCTCCTCCGTGATTGCACCCTTGTCTGATACCTGGAAGGAACTCATGTCAATAAGGTGTGTAGGATCACTAACATAATGTCTCAAAATAGCTAGGTGAAAAACATCATGCATACTCCTCAAAGAATCAGGCAAGGCTAGTGAATAGGCCATGAGTCCCTTCTTTTCCATACTATTGAAAGGTCCAACAAACCTAGGGGAGAGTTTATCACCCTTTCCAAACTTGATAAAACTCTTATGCGGTTTCACCCACAAGAATACTCAATCACCAACTTCATAACTACGATCGACACGATGCACATTGGCATAACTCTTCTATCGATTCTGTGCTTCCTTGATCCTTTGTCTTATTGTTTTCATCTGATATTCCATTTCTTGGATCACTTCTGGTCCCACTAGGATCCTATCCTCAATATGATCCCAACTCAAAGGCATCAAACACGATCTCCCGTAAAGAAAATTGAAAGGCCCCATCTTATTGGTGCTTTGATAACTGTTGTTATATGTGAATTCTACCAGTGGAAAGAAATATTCCCAATGCTTTTGTTGGTCCATCACGTACATACGCAACACATCTTCCAAGATTTGTTTTTTTCATTTGGTCTTCTCATCTGTCTCTGGGTGAGACGTGGTACTAAAGTTAATTTGGTTTCCCAAGGCCTCTTGGAAACCAGTCCAAAATATTCCTATAAACATCAATCCTTGATCAGATATTATCCTCTTAGGCATGCCATGCATCCTTACAATATCACTGATGAAAACTCTAGCTATGTCAGGTGCCTGATACGTCGTATGCACATGAATAAAATGAGCACTCTTTGTTAGAGTGTTAACTACCACAAAAATTGAGTTGTGTCTCCTTGCCATCAGTGGCAATGAAACAATAAAATCCATCAAAATGACCTCCCATTTCGATTCTGGAATAGCGTGTGGTTGTAGTAATCCTGTCGGATGTCTATTTTTAGTCTTCACTTGGTGACATTCTAAACATCTTGCCACGTAATTGAATATGTCTGCCTTCATTCCTTTCTAGAAGAATAAGGGTTTAAGGTCTTCCCTCATCTTCATGACTCCAGGATGAGACATGTACACTTCTCTATGAGCCTCTTTTAGGATCAAACTTCTAAACTCATCATTGGGTGGTACATAAATTTGACCTTTAAATCTCAATAATCCATCATTGTCCATAGTAAATCCCTCAAATTTTGGTACCATCATTGTGTTTTTTCGGTAAAATCCTTGACCTCTTTGTACCAGTCATTGTCATGCTGTAAAGTTAGGATCTTTTCATGTAGATTCGTTTGAAGAGGCATCACTGAAAATATGCATGGTCTCTGACTCAATGCATCTGCCACTCTTTTCACTGTTCCTTTTATGTAAGTAATCTTGAAATCATACTCGCTAAGAAATTCTGACCAATATTGTTGTCACGCGTTCAAGTCACTTTGTGTAAAGATGTGTCGTAGACCACAGTGGTCCATTTTTAGTTCAATTTTTTGTCCAATAAGGTAGTGTTTAAAAACTCTCAAGGCATAAACAATGGCTAACAACTCCAAATCGTGCATTTCATAGTTATCCTCATTCTTTCTCAACTTTTTCAAGATGTAAGTGATCATTTGATCGTCTTGCATCAAGAATATTCCTAAGCCTTCCTTGGATGCATTAGTGGATACCAAGAAGTTTGCATCCATGTCAAGGACCTTCAGTATTGGTGCTGTCATTAACAACTCCTTGAGCCTTTGAAATTCCTACGTGCATTTCTTGGTCCAAACAAACTTCTTGTTCTTCTTCTACAATTCCATAATCGAATTTTCTATCTTTGAAAAAGCCTCGACAAATTGTCGATAGTATCCCACTAAACCCATGAAGCTACACACTTCGGGGAAATTTGTCGGCACAGGCCATTCCATAATAGCCTCAACCTTTGTTGGATCCACAACGATACCTTCTCTAGAGATGACATGTCCTAAGTAGTGAATCTTCAATTGATAAAACGAGCATTTTGATAGCTTCCCAAACAATTTTTTCTCTCGTAGACACTGTAGAACCAAGCTCAAGTGCTCGTCAAGCTCTTCCATTGTTCGAGAGTAAATCAAAATATAGTCAATGAATACTTGGACGAACCTATACAAGTATTTTCAGAACACCTCGTTCATCAAACTCATAAATACCCCTGGGGTGTTCGTCAGTCCAAATGGTAAAATAGTAAACTAGTAATGTCCAAACCTCATCTTAAAGGCGGTCTTAGGGATGTCATCCTCCTTAATCCGTAACTGGTGATACCCTGATCTCAAGTCGATATTTGAAAACACTATCACACCTTCATCTAATTAAATAGATCATCAATCCTTGGCAAAGGATACTGATTCTTGATCGTTTCCTTGTTCAATTGACGATAGTGAATGTAGAGTCTCCACGACCCACCCTTCTTCCATAGAAATATAATAGGTGCACCCACGATGACACACATGGACATGAAAGTCCTAGATCCAGCAACTCCTTCAGTTGCATTTTCAACTCCTGTAACTCTGGGGTCGACATCCAATAAGGCATTCTTGCTATTAGTTCAGTTCCTGGTTTTAGGTTGATGGTAAATTCCAACTCCCTCTCTAGTGGCATCCCAGGTATCTCCTCAAGGAAGACATCCACAAATTCTCGTACTACTGAAAGGTTTTCTGGTCCTTCCACCATGCCATTTTCATTTAACGCAAGGATCACATAAAGCTTTCATCCCTTGCGCATGCTCTTCTGTAGTTTCAAGGAAGAGATGAACCTCAGGGAAACTCCCTGTTTTCAACCTACAATCATGCCTCTCTGTCACTCATCATCGAGCAAGGTCAACCATCTTGTCTTACAGTTGAGTATCATCTCATGCGATTCCAACTAGACCATACCAATCACGACGTCATACGATCTAAATATCATGACGTATAGGTTGGCCCTGGTGAAAAACTCTCCCAAGTTAAGGATACATCCCTTAAGCTTCCCAACAACCTTATGTTTGGCTCCTGAAGCCATTTCTAAAAACCTAAACTTGTCCTGTTCGACTGCTTTTACCTTAATTTATTTTAGCATTGCACCAGAAATAAAAATCTATGTAGCACCTAGATATATCAAAATACTAAGGGTTTGGTTAACAATGATACTTGATGTCTTGAGCATGGTCAATTGGTTCTCTTCCTGGAGGTTATTCACTGCTGCATGAATCTGATGGGCCTTTCCCAAATCTCCCATGGTAGTGGGTCTAGTTAATCTAGATGCTTTGGTCCTCTTCACTGGGCAGTCATGTTGGAATGTGGCTCCCCACATGTCCAACACCCTTTATTAGGTTCAATACTCCTGGTAATCAACGTATAAGTTGATGGCCCACCAGCCTGAAACCCTGGTCTGTTCTTATGAACAAGCCTAAATTGTTACTGCTACGATCAATGATGTTGTTGGTGTTGTGGTCCTAGGTAAGGAGTCCGCTACTGAGGTGTTGGTTGTTGAGGTGTAGTGAAAGTGGATCCTCTCTGGAAGCCATGATATCTTGGTGAATGTCTAGCAGGTGTCTGATGTTGTTGTGCACCAGATGACACCTACCTCTCTGGTCTCACTGAAGTCTTGCTCTGACCTCCGCTGATAAGGTCCTCCTCTGCTATGAGGGCCTTTTGGACAACATCATACAAGGTTTGAGGCATCATAATCATAACCTTTGCATGAATTTTGACATTAAGGCCAAACACGTACCTGTTTACCTTAAGTTTCTCGGTATTCAGGTGCAGAGCATACTGAATCAACTCCATAAAATGTGCCTCGTACTTAGGCACCATATGGTCTCCCTGTTGCAAGGCATTGAACTCATTGAGCTAGTGCTTAATGAATTCCTCATAAATATACCTCTCCTGAAACCGTTCCTCGAATAGTTCCCATGAGACATCTTGGACTTGCATGCTCAATTGCAGCATGAGTTTCTTCCATCATAGAAGAGCGCTCCCCTTCAGTTGGAATACCACCCTGCAGACCTTCATGCTGGACAATGAAATCGCAAAGAATGAAGCAAATTGCCTTTATCTCGATCCATGCCTTGATGGTTTATCCATATGAAACACTCTTGGACTTGAGAACTTATCCCTCACGAGTTCTCGGTGAATTATAATGGTACTGGCTAGGGCACACTGTGGACCCTTAGGGGTACAGGCACCCTGGCCTCATCTTAGTATATATGGTGAATCAAGTCCTTTGACATTCCATGGAAGGACCTTGTCATACCATCATCATCCCTTACAACAATTGAATCCAGCACAAGGACTTATTCTTCCCCTTGGGGGTTAGACTCCAAGAGCATGGGCACTTCTGGAAGCATTACACCTCCTTCCATGACACCGCATTGTGAACCTTTGTGGAGTCCTCTAATAGACATCACCGCATGGACACGTTAAAGTTTTAATTAGAGTTAGGTTATTACTCAAGGGTTTACTATAGTGGAAATCATGGAAATATATAGTCGCAGGGTTGAACCTGCTCTAATACCATATGTAATGACCCCCTTCGTTTCAACAACATGTGACACATAACAAGTGCAAGATTTTTTTTTTTTTTTAAAGCAGGAAGGTAACAAGGACAATTTTCGATCAACGCAACTTGAAGATGAACACAACACATGTAATTCATGCAAAAGACAAATTAAGAAGCCAACACACTAGCATGTTATGCCGCTAGATGTAACATATGAAAATCAAATAGATGAAATAAAAACGACCACCCACCCATCCTACCCTGCAAGTTTAAAACCTCCAAGACACATAAGAAGCGTGCAAGCCTAGGTTCCCATCGATTTTTACCATTAAGTTCTCAATGTTGGCGATTGTTCTGAGGAACAAGGAAGTGTATGCATCTCTCCCAACACAAGGAAGACTACGCCTACTAAGCTAAGCAAGATCAATATACCAACACAATAGTTTCGACGACAAATAACTAGAACCCTCCTGAAAAGTGAGAGACGATCACAACAACGTTGTAATACAAGTACAACCCCAAATACAAAGACAACAACATCCACATTAGGAGGCATGAGACCCTAAGCCAGGTTTCATATGCATTATCGATCAACGTGCGCAATGATCTGAACCCAAGGAATCATGTCGCCACGGTGCGATGAGGACACAAGAATCCCAAGTGCATACAAGTCTAAACCTTTAACAAACACAACCAGTGCCTCAAGGTACCAACTTCTACTATCAAGGTCCTAATATACCAAATAACTTGTTCATTGAAAGCAACATAATATTGAATTGAATAACATCTAAATAAGGTCATTTCATTTAAAACATCTTATAAATTCTTGGAAACACTCCAAGAGCTATTCATGGAATCATCACTTTATTGAATCACTACTTGAAGATCCAAATACATCACTAGTACCAAACATAACAAAGTGCATGTCTTGATGAAACAACTATTTATGTTACAAATCTCTACTTCTAAATCTATTCCCACCTATAGTATCAACATATGGCAAGGTGCATCACTTTTGTCAAATCACATAGTCTTAGGTTAGTTGCTCCATTGTATCACACCTAAAAATATCTAATTTCATTGAAGGGATTTTATAAAAAGGGTTTTTCCTATAAATGATTTGTAGGCAACAAAATTAATAATAACTCATAAAATATTATTGTTTTTTTATTTTATTTTCAGAATTATAAAAATTGACATCAAAGATTTTTTGATAAGTTGTTGATGCTATAATTTCATGATGAATGATTTATTATGCTTCACCTCCTTAATAGAACTCTAGACATAATCTAGTTGCCAATCCAAATATTCCGAATTTAATGAATTAACAATTATCTACATGAGAGAATAGAATTTCACTGTGTTGAGGTCGCGCTACAGTTACGAACAATAAATAATTTTTTGCGTAGTTTTAGTTTAATAATTTAGATAACATTAAAATGAGTTAGAACTTAGAAGGGATCAGTTGTACATGAATGAATCAAAGAAATCATACTATCAACAAGTCTAAGTTTCCATGGGTTAGTTACAAGTCAGAATGATGGTTTTAGGTAAAACATAGCTACAAAGGCAATAAAAATCTGTGTAGTAATAATTGAAATTCAATGGCAGTGAAAATCTGTGTAGTAATAATTGCAATTCAAAAGAAATACATTTTTTTGTGTAGTAATAAATCAAAATCGGTGTCAATTAAATTGATGCCACGCAGTCTCTATCAGTTTTAAACATAGTTGTTGATATATTCGTTGCAACTCAAAGTTTGTCAGTTTAAAAATCGTTGTTAAATCTAAAAGGGTAGTTTCACAATCCGTGGTATCACATGTGTTAGGTTTTGACAAAGAAATAAACAAAATGTCCATCTCATCAAATTCACCTGATCCATTTGATATTATTCCACTGTAGCCACTCTGTGTATATTTCTCTACATTAAAAAAATGTTACCATTATTAAAATGATATTTTTATATATTAAATATATGCCATTTAAATTATTCCATACTTTGGAATGAATAAAGCTATGAATAGAATAAAATCACCGTCGATCAAAACACAGAAGCCAAATTCAAGGAATGCATAGTGAGTTGGATCAATATACCCCCTCCACTGTTAGCCCGTCAAGATTGTTTCTATGTGTAAAGTAGTAATAGGACTAATCTTATGACCATACTTCTTCGGGTTCAGGTCACTTCTCGGAGAAAAATTATGTGATTTGAATCACTTGCAACATTAAAACTATGTAGCCTAAGCATAATTAAATAATCGTCATTCTCATAATGGAAATTCCCGGAGCCCGGGGAGATAGAAGACAAGGATTAAAAACAAAAATCATCATGGATTTTTCTCGAAATGAGTCTCATCTGGATAAACTTGTCTCTTATCCTTGAGGGTCGAATCCCTCTCAAACTGGTCATGTTATTCTGTATTAAAACATGCATTCCAGGTATTAACAATGTAAGGAAGATAGAGGATGAAATAAAATAAGTTCCATATCTCAGGACCCTGATATGGGATTGAAGCTGGAATGCCATTTTATTTTGTAAATGAAAAATTAAGAAACTAAGCTATGTAAAGGAGCCCAAAATTTATTGGGTAAGGGAGTACGTGAATCGAGCTCAGAACTCATCCCAAAACGTAAAGGAAGGAAACATAAATTGCAGAGGAAAAAAAATAACATTAATCGTAGAGAAATAAAACATTGGTTAATTGGAGAGACATTCCCAAATCATTGTGTGGAAGCACGAGTTTGCAGTGAGTAAATCAAAATAATCGCAGGGGCTAAGGAGGGAATTAACGACCAGGGGAGAATTCCTTGCTGGGCAGAGAAATGATCCTACAATTATTATCTATGCACAGGAAAGCAGGGCATTTGAATCTAAATCGTTAACACTAGAGTGAAAGACAGTTGATTTGGCTCCTGGCCGACTGCTCAGGCACAAACTAATAACTTAAAGGATAAAGGAACGGGAGATAAAAAAACAATTTATCCTTGTATTCAAAACAATAAAAAAGAACACATAGAATCATTTACATTCAGAGTTTGGGTTCACCATTGGAAATCAAATCAAAGGTATAGTGAGCATAAGGATGGGATAACTTTGAATTCTTT
>JASDQU011101553.1:0-10157 GCA_032191745.1 Picea mariana
CGTGGATATCCAGACCGACAAGCAACAGGAACCAGGCGCCACCACCCGAGGCGAAGCTACAGAAGAGCCTCCCAGTACAGAACCGGTAAAGCAAAGAGCTGAACACGAGCTTGGCACAGAATCTACAGCGAAGGAAAATACGCACACAGGTCTGGGCTCTGACGAAAAAGAAAAAGGTTACGAGCTATGGGGAGATGGTACAACGATAGTGGAAGAGGAGTCGTGGCCTGAAGACCTTCAAGGCACCAGGCAAGGCTACGCCTCCACAACTTAGGCCATGTGTTAGGTTCTCAGCTCATGTTGTCCAGCTACTAGTCTATGTGTCAAGTTCTTAGTTTGTCCGTTTTTCAGACTATTTAGACATATCACTTTTTTAAAAGCTTTTTGATTACGGCGTTGATGATGGGCTGGTTTCCCCTCTGTTGGGGCAGCCACATCAACAATGACTAAAATGTCTATGTAACCGGCTCTTTTGCCTCTAGCAGGTTTCAATAAAATTTCCCCTTCTTACTAAAAAAAAAAAAAATGAATAGAGGTGTGTGGAGCATAGTAAAAAACACTAAAAAATCTCCTAGTGATCCCAGACTTCTGGTTGAATGGGAAAATAAGGAAGAAAAGGCTAAAGCTATTATTGGTCTGGCTCTTTCAGACACGCAATTGCATTTGATTGATTTGGAAAAATAATCTAAAGTAATTTGGGAGAAATTAAGTAAATTATTTGGGGAAAAGGCAATGAATGCAAAGTTTTCTTTAAAGTTGCAACTTTTTAGTCTCAAAATGCATGATGAGACCAATCTCCTTACTCATATTCACGAGTTAATGTCTCTCTTTAGGAAATTAGCTGACACAGGTACCGAGGTGGATCCAGAGGATGCTAAAGAAATTCTATTGAATATCCTATCTTCTAAATATAGCAATGTTGTATTCACATTAAGTCAATTACCCTCACAATCATTGGAAGGAATGGTAGCATCATTATTATCTAAAGAAAAAAGGACATATTCAAAAGACTCGGATATAGGTGGTGAGCGTGAAATTGCACTATTTTCAAAAGGTAAGATGAGAAGAACCAAGGGTTCAACAGAATGTTTCTACTATCACAAGATTGGAAATATAGCCTAGAATTGTAGAACTCATGCTAGGGATCTTCTGAATGGAAAAGAAACTGTAAACATTGCCAACTTGGATGACTTATCAGAATCAGAGAGTGATGAAGAACCACGAGAGTCATCTCTCAAACTATTCTAGAAAAAGGAAAGGGGTGTTGTGCTTAAAGTTTTTTTATGTGTGTTTAAAGTTTTTTTATCTAAATGTTTATGTAAAATAGGAACTCTTGTATCTTGATATAAGTTGGCAGCCCCGGTTTCAAGAACGACTGTTCTTATTCGAAGTCACCTTGTATACTTGAATGTTGAGGACATTCCGTATCCAAAGTGCTCTTCTAGACACTGATGGATAGCTGAAAGAAGAAATTCGACAGATGGAGGCATGTTCATAGAATGCATCAATAATTGGAATCTTTTCTCATGGAAGCCCCAGTGAGCCGAGATTATCAAAATTGTCAATCGTACAAGTGCATGAATGATGATCTGAAACATTTATACTTTAAATGAGTTGAAAGGAAAGCTCGAAGAAGAGGAAGAGAAAGAGCAGAATTCATAGGCATCAGAGTGGGTGTATGCGTTGATGAGGATCATGCCAGATAAAGTGTTGTAACCTTTTCCATTATGTAATTTGTGAAGTCTTGTAATGTAGGTATTACTGGGGGGTGTTAGAGATAATGCATAATTAATGTCACTACTAGAGTTTAGGGATTGGATTGGGTTTGTTGGAGGATGTTGAGAGATTCTCTCAGCCTCTTCCTCCAAGAGTGAAATAAGTTGGATCTCACAACACTTATTTAAGTGTGATGTATTTCTGTGTAACGTGTGGAATACAAACTATCATTTTGTGTATCTCTCTGCAATAGTTGCTCTCCATATTTTCAATTCCATGTCTTTTGTTCAAGTTTTTGAGTCATAATATTATGCTTTTTATTTAAATAACAGTTCGTAATATCTCATGTCTGTTATTCTAAGTTAAAACAGTGAATAGAAGCATGCCAAATTACCATTCTAAGTTGAAATAATGAGTAGAAGAATGTCTCAGTTAAATTTGAGAGCAAAAGAATGCTAGTTGACCAATCTAATGTAAATTTTCTGAGTTTGAGTTTGGAGTAGCAGAAAAGGCTATACAAACACTATATGAAGTAATATAAAGAAAAATACAAAAATATATGGCTTAAACAAAATAAATATACGGATAATAATGGAATATTTAAAAAATATTTACAACTCATTTACAACATAACACTAGACTAGAGAAGAGAAAACCAATGTCATATAGTGCCAATGCCAAAAAATAAAATTAGAAAATAAAACATAAATAACATATTTAAAGGAAAATAGTATAGGATAATAATGTCATATTTAAAAAATATTTGCCACACAACATTAAAAAAGAGAAAACAAATGCCATATAGTGTCAACATAACATTAAAGAAGAATAAATCAATGCCATATAGTGTCAACACAACATTAAAGAAGAGTAAACCAATGTAATATAGTGTCAATGTTAAGATATAGTGCCAATGTTAGGAAATAAAATACAAACACTGTATTTAAAAGAAAATAGTATTATCTTTCATGACTATATTAAAAATAATAATTTTATATTTAGTTTTTATTTATAATTAATAATACAACACCATATTTAAAGGAAAATAGTATTATGTTTATATTAAAAAATAATAATTTTATATTTAATTTTTATTTAAAATTAATAATCCAATAGTAAAATAAAGTAATAAATCTATATTAGAGGGATAATATTTATATTATTAATGCAATAGTATAGAAAAAAAAAAAAAATCTTTGATCATAAAAATATCAACTAGATGATAAGGGAAATAAAGAGGAATAACATCATATGTAAACTATATTTATAAGATAATATTCCATTGAGAAAAGCATGACTACCACAAGGCAAAACAATAAACAATAGCATCCATTATTTTAAATAATCCAACCTAAAGGGAATATAAATTGAAAATGGTTATTTACTTCACATAAATCTGTTACATAAATCTACTATTAAAGTTATAAAAAATCAAATTAATAAGCTATCAAATAAATTTATCATATATATTAAAATGTCAATTAATGTTACTTCTAACAATCTCATCATATCTCAACTATCATAAACACTACTTTAATTTATTTTATTTTCTTCAAAACCTAATACTATTTTACTTTATTTTATTTTCCCTAAAACCTAATGTGTTTTGGTAGTCCAAAATTATGTGTAAGTCGTGGGCGGACATTTAAAAATAAAGTTGATCTGCATTTTAATATCACAGTGATGATTTTGTGTGAAATATTTTGAATATTTTTTAAATCCATTCTTATCTCTGTATTAAAGCTCTCTTTGTTTGCATAGCACAAATTGTTTAAATGTTTCAGAATAAAATGTTAAAAAATATTATACATGATTTTCTTTTCCCAGAAGTAAGTACATGACAGCTCTAAGACTGAACGGCTTTGAGGTGAAGGTTGGGTGCCCGTGAGAGTGACTTATAGTATGCTTAAGGCTGTCAATCAAGTCAATTCATGTACTCGAGGGTGGTGATGATTTAATTAGTAGGGAGAATAATAAAAGTTTATGATAATTTAATTGTTAGATGATATCGAAAATAATTATTATTTTTTAATGTAAATTTATTTATTATTATTTAAAAATAAATAAATCATTTAAATAATTGATGTTTGTAAATTACTACCCCTCATCCTTAAGGTTTTGAATGATTGGTTGGCCGTTTGTAAAAAAATTACTATCTTAAATTTTTTATTAAAATAAATCCATTCTACTTACATTTGAAAAATATTTATCATCTATTAATAAAAGATGGATTGGGGAAAGAATGGATGCCGCTGCCAGGAATCCCAAGTGAAAGTGCCCCCGATTCCGAGGATTTCATGGTTTATTTATACTAACAACAAATTATAGATTATGAACATCATGTTACAATCTTATTAAATAAGATATATAGGTATTAAAAATAAAATATAGATTATGTACATGTTATTACTCTGATTATACAAGATATATAAAATATTAACAACAAATTACATGATAACAACTCATCCAAGTGACAACCTTATAAGAGAGCATCAACAAAATGTCGTAGGAGTACAAGGATTGCTTGAAAACATAAGAAGGGTGTTTCATCTAGAGCATAATTGTTTAGAAGAAACTTTATACATTGATGCAACTACAAATATATAATATATAGGTTTAGGGTGATCTAATGTTAATATAGCTAGCAATGTTCTGAGTCTTTAAAAACTTAAAATATATAGGTTTAGGGTGATTTAATGTTAAGAGAGTTAGCCATGTTTTTAGTCTTTGAAAACTTGGTTGATAATTTGGGTAGATGTTTACATCCATTTGAAGCTCTTCTCTTACCGAACATTATAGAAAAATTTGGACATGAGAAGTTCCAACTATTGTAAAACTTTATATTGACATCATTAAAGCTCAATGTCCACGCCTAGAAAAATACCATTTTGATGACATGACCTTAACATGGTGGAAATCTCACTCTTAACTTGAGGTAGTGCACTCTACTAGTTCCACTTGTGAGTGCATTAAAACAAGGGATGCCTTTTACTATGCCCTTTGAATGTGTTTTTAGCCCACGATTTGATGTGCCAATGGTGGCAGCTATGCCAAACTTTAGGTCAAAATTTCCAACATTCTATTGAGATTTTCACTAGACTTTGAATTTAGTTCCACATCACCACTGTAGAAAATGTACTTATCCTTAAATTCATTTTTGGGTTGTTAGCTAATTTTCAATATGAAGTTGCCATGAATGAGAGTTCTACACTCAATAAATCTATTATAATTGTTATAATTGTAGAACAAAAATTCAACCCCTTAATCTTATTATGCTCCTCCTCCATCTCCAACACCTTTTCCAATTGATCAGTATTACCACCATTACAAGACCTCTTCCAATTCCTCTACAGATTATTAGGTTCTTAAGTAACAAGCCCCCACTCATAACCAACATGTCCCACTTGTCAAATCCTCTCCTCAATTCTATACCTCCCTGAACCCTTTGGTATTAATGTGTCATGCCACCCCTTCACCACCTTCTTGCACTACCCAAACTCTCTATGTTCTACCTCATCGGTGTACCCAACAACAAACAACCACCCACCTAGGTACACCCCTTGACTAAGATATCGTCCCTTAAATTTTCAATCTCTCTCCTTTAATGCTTACCTTACCCAACCCCACCCCAAGCTCTTTTTGTTTCATGCCTCCACTCTATACGACCCTTCTCATTTGCCAAATCCATCTATGTATACCCTCATAGGCATACCCAACAAGGATCTAATGCTACTAGGCTCTCCAATGTTCACCCCACACCCATGATGCATATCCCTCTAGCTCTCTTCTCAACACTTATGACCAAGGAAGAAAAGGTTGTTGCCATAGCACAACAACACTGTGAGAATAATCACATCTTTTAGAAATCATTCCCATCTATGACTAACCATTGTAGTATACAAAATTTTGAACAAAGGACCATTAAAGTTTGCATGGTCAAACAAAATGAGGTTGATCTAGATGGATATCAATGGCCATCCACCTATTCCACTCGATCAAAGAAAAAATTTCCATTTTGGCAGCTTTTTTACAGTTTTCGAGTCCCAAACTTCTAGGGTTGTTTTGAGGCCCTAAACGATGTTTTTTTAGAGTTTTGGGGGGCTATGATTTATCACCGAAATTCCCTAAACCCCACCGAAGTTTTAGTTCTCGTATATTCCTTTCCGACGGGGTATCCAATGCCCCAAGAGAAGATCATATGAAAAAGTTACGCCCTTAGGAAGTTGATGTATCAAGGGCCTCCAAACATTTTGTCCTTTCATGTTCTGGGGTTAGGGTTTTGGATTTTCATTATGCTAAGAAGGTATTTAGAGCTTCATTGTAATCATCATCTTCTTGCGAGGGAGATTAGCCATCACATCTCTTCTCAGAGATAAGTTGCCACCATTCTAGTGAGTTCATTCACTCTGTATTTTACACTTCTGTACATTTCGCTCATTAATAGAAATTGTGTATTATTGTATCTATGTGTTTATTGTTATATCTATGCTATATCTATGTTATATTCTTGTATATTTGTTACATATATGGGCATTTCCTTATTATTTTTTCGCCTTCATTTCGTTCTCAAAATAATATGGATCATAGGTCCACACTCATGTACCCGTAACAGC
Source organism: Picea mariana (assembly GCA_032191745.1). Classification (NCBI taxonomy): domain Eukaryota; kingdom Viridiplantae; phylum Streptophyta; class Pinopsida; order Pinales; family Pinaceae; genus Picea; species Picea mariana. Next base: position 6,330 of record JASDQU011101553.1, read on the forward strand.
TTCTCAAAAACATATATAAAATACTTTTTGTCAAAATTTTATACTTCCACGGGAAAGAATCATATATTTGGTTCCAACATGGGTATATATCATTCATCATTAGGCAAGAGCACTCTCCTTATAATTCCACCTGTTCTTGCAGTACACTACTCAACATGGAAATATGTTTTTTCCAATCCTTTTCCTTTCCCTAGATCTTTTTTATAAACTAGGAAGACAACATGGATTATCTTGATCTAAAATTGGAGGAATTGATATGTAATATGGGAACTCCAACTCATCCCATCCCTCCAAGAAGGTGCACTCCATATTGAAAACACATTTGTCAAGGAATTATTTAAGAGTTGGTTAAAATAGTTGAATTATTTCAACCTTCGAGTTGCATGCATATTGATTTATTAGTTTTTGTTTGAAAATTAATTTAAAGTGGACCCATTGTAAAAGTGTAATAAATCCTTTGTGCAAGTGAATAAAAAAAACAATATATTCTAATGGTTTCTTCATTTTCTATTCTATGTCTCATTGTTTGATAGTTTTTGATCTCTATTCTTGGTTCTCCAAATGTATGATACTTTGTGCTTTATCAATATGCTTCTTTTGGATATCTCCAACAACTAGTTTATCATTTTTTCCTTGAGTTTCTCTTGATATCGCCAGCGTGTAAGTAGTGGCTACCTTTCTCTTAGTATTTTTTGTAGCACTAGATAGAGACACATATGTGGATCAACATATTCAAAAACATCTAAGTTATGTCATGCCTTATACTCATATGTTTTTTTGGATGAGTGATTTTGTTTCTTTCCATTTAACATATACCCCAAGTGATCCTAAGGCTCACTCAAAATAGGGTCTCCCCTCTAGGAAAATAATTTTTCATATAGAAACAATGTTGAGAAACCTTAAACCAGTTTTCCTTTCCACAGCCATCAACCACATTGGAGGAGATATGTTGGACCCTAGTGATGATGTCTCTACCATAGTTTAACCTCAAAGAATCAATCTATGTCGAACATTTAGATTTCCCAGGCAGTTTAAAAAATGTTAACATCTAGCAGTCAAACTCCATTTATAATGTTAAACATGGCATTCCATTGGTAATAGAGTTTTTTGGATTTAAGGAGCGCAAAGGTGATCTTTTTACTATCGATTGTTTTTTGGATAGAGAATAACCTTCTAGCAAATTCAACCATTTTTCTAGATCATTTGCATCTATCTGGCCTTCAAATACGGGGATATTAAATTTTTCTTGTACCTTGAAGGGTGTTGCACCTCTCAAATGGATGCTTGTTGAATATGCCTCAGTCACCATCGGTAGTTGTTGCGAGATTTGAGAAAATTTGTCCATCATTTTTCTCCTCTGTCGTGTGTGGGATTCCTCGAGAAACATCTTGAATGGATCTACTTCTTTGTCATCTTTATTTTATTCCACCATGGGAGGTTGCTTGGGTTGGCGAGAGAAGTTTCCCTTAAGGGAAACTAGCTCAAGACCCAACTCTCTATACCATGACCTCATCTGGGACATGCACTAAGAAATGAAAAGGAGAACACTGCTCTGATGAGAACGAAATGAGAAAAAAGAAAAAATATAGAAAAGAACACAAAAATACAATGAAACCCAACTTCTATTATTGAATCATATAAAAAAATAATGTAGAACACAAACTAGTATAATGGGGCAACTTATCTATGAAGAGAAATAGATGTTAGCTATGCTTCATTTGAAACAATCTTTACATCACACTCCATTGCATGTTTAAAGGGACATCTCAATACTACCCTAGCCTGAGCGCGCTTAACTGTGGAGTTCTAATAGGATCTGGTGCATTAATTCTATGTTGTAGGGCAATACATAAGATTTGTACATGATGTCTATAATTAAAAAATGAATATGGTATTACATTCCATTCCCCATCAAAAGGGTGAATATCATGGTTTATCAAAACCATAGGCTCTAAATGTTGATTAAGTGGAAAAGTTGGTTAGCCATCGAGATCCACCTAGGTCACCTTCATTAAAGGCTTGGAAAGATTGGTTAGCGGATGAAGTCCAACTAAAAGCATTCTTTTTAAGAAAAGTTGTTAGAGGAGACAATTTTTTTCCATAATTTTCATCAAAATTGTGATAATAGGCCGTTAAACCCAGGAAACCACACATACTTTTAAGATTTTTAGGGCGAGGCCAATTTTTCATAGCTTCAATTTTCTTAGGATCCACTTGTACACCATCCTTGTCAATATTATGACCCAGATACTCAAATTTAGAGATGCCAAAAGCACATTTAGACTATTGGAGGAAGCTTTTGTGCTTGGAGAGGAGATGGAGAACTTAATCCACATGGGTGAGATGGGCTTGCCAAGTTTTACTATAGATGAAAATATCATCAAAGAAGATTAACAAAAAGTCACAGAGGAAAGGATGAAATACATGATTCACGAGACTTTGAAAAATTGAGGGGGGATTACCATTAAGAACCAAATATCAATATAGCATAGAAAATCCTCAGAAAAGTACTCAACCCATTGAAAAAGAGATAATTTCAGATAATAAGCCTCTTTGAGGGAGCAACCTCCTTTTACCCCACTTAAATGTTCAAGTACAAGATGATTCAAAATGAAAATGTCTCCTTGGTATATATAGGAGACTAGGAGGTATAATTAGAACTAATGGCCTAAAGCTGACATAAATAAAATAACATTACTAATATAATATGCCCCAATTAAGGGGCAATGAGCCAATATTAGGGCTTAACATGCCCCTCCCCTTGAGACAAGTTCTATCCGCAATGCTTGAGTAACTCTGGATGCTTCTGTATAAAAGACTCATCTTCCCAAGTGGAATCTTCAGCCGATAGTTTCGTCCATTTAATGAGATACTCTGAAATGGATCTATTCCTTAGCTGGCGAATTCTTGTGTCAGTGATGGCTTCGGGCTCCAATATGATTTTTCCTTCCTCTTCAAGTTCTGGCATCATAGTTTGAACTGGGATCTTGTCGCCTATAACCTTTTTTAAGCATGAAGCATGGAAAACTGGGTGTACTCGTGAAGATGTAGGAAGCTCCAATTTGTATGCCATAGCACCAATCTTTTGCAACACCTTATAAGGGCCATAGTACTTTGGTGATAATTTATTATCCTTATTGGTTTGCTTGAGGGACACATGTTTGTATGGTTGTAGTCTTAAAAACACCCAATCCCCTACTTCAAAATTTCTTTCACTACGATGTTGATCTGCTTGTTGTTTCATGAGATTCTATGCCATGGTCAGGTTGTCCTTTAAGATTTGGAGAACTTGTTGTTGATTCTCGATGTGATCTTCCACTACTTGAACCTTAGATTTTTCTTTTAGAGAAGAAGTGATGGAAGGAGGGTGGTATCCATAAAGTGCCATAAATGGTGTCATTTTTTTTGTAGTATGAAAGGAAGTGTTGTACCACCATTCTGCCAAGTGTAACCATTTGAACCATTGTGTTTGTTTATCAGAGACAAAGAAACGAAGGTATCCTTCCAGACATTTGTTCACTATCTCGGTTTGTTCATCAGATTGAGGATGATAGGACGAGTTATGAGCCAACTGAGTACCCAAACAAGAAAATAATTATGTCCGAAAATGTCCAGTGAAGATGGTATCTCTGTCACTTACAATAATCTTTGGGCTGCCATATAGCTTTTGAACTGTCTCCATGAATGTGGTGGCAATTGTAGTAGCTTTGAAGGGATGAGAGAGTGCACAAAAGTGTGCGTACTTGGTCAGTCTATCAACAATCACCATGATGACACTCTTTCCTTCAAACTTTGGTAACCCTGTGATGAAATCCATGGAAACCTCCT
>JASDQU011101553.1:11742-38402 GCA_032191745.1 Picea mariana
CCACTTAAATGTTCAAGTACAAGATGATTCAAAATGAAAATGTCTCCTTGGTATATATAGGAGACTAGGAGGTATAATTACAACTAATGGCCTAAAGACGACATAAATAAAATAACATTACTAATATAATATGCCCCAATTAAGGGGTAATGAGCCAATATTAGGGCTTAACAATTACAAAGACCAAAGAGCATGACCAAAAACTCATAGTGGTCCTCATGAGTGTGAAATGTAGTCTTGGGAATGTCTCCCTCTTTCATACATATCTAGTGGTAGCCAGAATGAAGGTCAATTTTTGTAAAGTATTAAGCCCCATTGAGTTCATCCAGAAGGTCATCTATGACAGGAATAAGAAATTTTTCCTTGATGGTAAGTTTGTTGAGGGAAAGAAAATCGGGACACATGTGCCAAGTTACTTCCTTCTTTAGGACCATGACAACAGGGGAAGAATAGGGGTTGGTACTAGAATGAATATCACCCACTTCTAGCAATTCTTGGACAATTTTCTCAATTTCACTTTTTGAGAAAAGGGATGGCGATAAGGATGCACATTGGGAGGAAGACTGCCCAGAATTAAAGGAATGGAATGGTCATGTTTAGCGTGTGATGGGGGAAGGAATTAGGGAGTTTCGAAAAATATTTGATGCTGGAAAAGATATATTGAAGGTTAGGGTGCATAGAGGGAGTCTCAATTGCTGAAATGGAATGGAGTTGGGAAATGATGCCAAACTGACCTTTTTTGAGTAACTTTACCATGCGGTGGGAGCTGATGATATCTAGAGGGCCTATTGTAATGAATTAGAATGTATACCATTGGCCTTCCTGTTGGAATTCCATAGTCAAATCCTTAAAATCCATGGTTATGAGGCCTACATTGCATAGTCATTCAACACCAAGCACAATGTCACAACCACCCATGTCAATAAAAAACATGTGATATTTAAGGTTATACTGACCAATTTGTAGGTGCACATTTTCACAACACCCCCCACATTTCATGGAACCACCATTGACAATCATGATTTGAAAATTGTTGAGAACATAGATATAACAATTCATTTCTCACATTTGTCCAGTACAATTTGTGGCTGCAACCAAATGGAACCTTCTTTGTCCAACTCTGGTAGGTTGTTCTAGGTGTGAAACTTTGTTCCAATCACTTTATTCATGCATGAGACATGAAAAATAGGATGCATCTTGGAGTGATTAGGCAAGGCTAGATGATATGCCACTGGTCCCATGCATTTGAGAATGATATAAGGACTATAAATTTGGTAGCAAGTTTATAACACTACTGGGATTTTAGTGAAGTCATCTTGTATGGATGTAGATGGAGAAACACCTGGTCCCATTCAACAAATTGACATTCAAAACGACCTTGATCTGCCTATTGCTTCATGTAGTTCTAAGACATGACAAAATTCTCCTTGAGAGTATGGAGAATGTTCATGAAAACTGTAATATTATGGTCAACCTCCTCAATTTTTGAGACACTGGGAATGTATGCAAGAATCGATGGTGGCTTATGTCCATATACTATTTCAAAGGGAATCATGAAAGTGGAAGTATGGTAAGTTTTGTTGTACTACCATTCAACTAGTGGTAGCCACTGAACTCACTAATGTTGTCTATCAGACACAAAACACCTCAAATATGTTTCCAAACATTTTTTGACCACTTATGTTTGGCCATCAGTTAGGGGATGATATGTTGTGATCAAATGCAATTGGGTTCCCTGGATCCTAAATATTTATTTCCATAAATTGCTACTAAAAGTTGGATCTAAGTAAGAAACAATAGAATGAGGCATTTCATTCAGTTTGAAGACATTATCCATAAAACATTTAGCAATTATGGATGTGGTGAAGCACCTGATGACTGACATATTTCTTGATTTGGGTAAGCCAACAATCAAATCCATAGAAATATCCATACAAATAGTAGGTGGAAGTGGAAGCGGTTGGAGTGTGTCAGGAGGTTTGACAGTCTCTTTGTTATTGTGTTGATATGTATCACATTCAGCCACAAAGATGTGAATGTCATGTTTCATACCATCCCATAAGAAAGAATGTTTGACCTACTCATAAGTTTAGGTAAAAATTAAATAACAGGTGGTAGGTGAAGCATGAAACTTAGAGAGGACCATGGATATAAGGGCTGACTGTTTGCTTATAACTTTATAATGAAACTTGTCATTCTACCAAGAGTATGCTCGAAAGGCTTGGGGATATTTTTCTAGTTACTATATTAGGCTATAAATTTTGGGGTCTTGAAACCATTCCTAACAAACATCTTGAAGCCAGTCAGTGACAAAGAATGAAAGAGAAAATAGGGATGCTTATTCTTCATATTTCCTAGAAAGAGCATTAGACACCACATTTTCTTTTCCCTTCTTGTAATTGATCTCATAATAATATCTAAACAACTTGTTCAACCATTTTTGTTGCTATGGGGATGAAATCCATTGTTCTAGGAAGTACTTGAGGCTGTGATGATCCATTTTAATTTGGAAGTTATGTGCCAATATATAAGGTCTCCAGAGATTCATTACATGAAAAATAACCAACTTTTCCTTTTAATAGATCGATTGGCCCAAATGTCACTCTCACAAATTCTTGCTAGTGAAATACAGAGGTCATCCATCTTGCATAAGGGATGACCAGATTCCTCTCCCTAATGCATCACATTCTAGAAAAAATTTCTTGGTGAAGTGAGGTAGGGCTAGTACAAGAGTAGTGCAGATAGCTTCTTTCAAGGCTTGGAAGGATTGGTCGGTGACTGGAATACACTTAAAGACATTATTTGTAAGAAGGGTTGTTATAAGAGCCACAATGTTTCCATAATTCTAGACAAACATGTGATAATATTCTTGATACAAGAGCATCACCTTCAAATTCAACAACGCCCGTGTGGAGGTAGAAGAATGACATATCAACAATGACAGAGTTTCAAATCAAGCATTTAACTCATAATTTAATCGGTGGTTGAGATGTTTTGTAAACAATAATTTTATATTGTAACTTGTTTGTAAATTCTGGAAGGACTGTAAGGAAAAGAAGATATGGAGTGTCGACTTTATCTGGCAATAACTAGTAGTTATTGTAATAGGAAAAAGTAGGTAATAGTTTTAAATTTGAAATGATAGATTTTAGAACAGGATGAGAGAGCTCGTGGAGAATTCCTTAGATATTTTTTCAGTATTGCATTGTAAGATAGAGAATGTAAGAGGGAAAAATAGAGAGAGGAGTAGAGCAGAGTAGAATAGCAGAAACACGATGTATTTTTTTTTCATGAATGAATAGGGCAGACATAAATTGTCCCAAATCCTTGGACTGTGTTCATTTCATATGTGATTGCATGAATGTTATTCTGTATGTATGATTTGTTATAGTTCATTTCATGTATGAGTGTTTGAGAGATTAACTGTATGAGTTCATGATGAAGTTGGTTGAGTTTCAATCGTTTCTCTTCTAATACTTGTATGCAAGATGTGCATCTCGAGCGCAAGGAGTGCATTGACTGAGTCTAGGATTGATTCAGAGAAGTTTAGAGAGAGATTAATAGAAACTTAGGCCAGGCGCAAGGTTTGCACAATGTCAAGGATCCAACAAGCTTCGGAGAACCAATGCAGAAGAATGCCATGTGGGCGAGAAGCATTTTATTTTTCAAGAAAATCCTTTGAACCGAGTTATTCGAAATCCCTAGAATGAAAAGTGTGCATGGGAGATCGAAAAATCCTTCGAGGGACGAAGCTCATAAGAGATAAAAATTTCTTCAAGTGTTAGCGAGCTCCAGGAGTTGGATTCGCAAGAGGGGCGAAGAACGAATCTTTAAATTCTGAGAAATCTTCTAAGTCTAGGAGAAGGTGGAAGTTTAGAAGAGAAGGTACAGTGACCATAGATTAGTCGCAGGGAAGATCTGGACCACCGAATCCGTGTCCAGGTAGCGAGAAGTAAGTGTAGGAGGAAAATAGATCCGATCCGTCAGATATAAGTGCATGGACCAACAGTCGTTGGATCCGGAGGAAGTTGCACGGAAGAAGTTCTGAAACCATTGGAATAGTCCATTGGGGAGGACGTGTGGCGAATGCTTAGTATTTCATTGACTCACAACTTGAAGGGGTCAAAGACTCATTCAGGATATTTCGCGGAGAGAAAACTTGCGAAAAGATCACGATCGTTGATCATTTTGAAAAGATCACAACCGTTGATCGTGTTGAAAGGATCATAGCCATTGATCATTCTGAAACCATCGGGACTGCCCATTGTCTAGGAAGGCACATGGCAACGAATCATCATTTCGATGAATTGAAGGGGGAAGGATTCAAAGAACTGAATCAGGAGAATTCGCGAAGTGTGGACTCGTAAAAGGATCATTGTCGTTGGCTGTCCCGACGTCATCAGGACCATCCATTTTGGAGGGACGCGTGGCGAGAAGTTCAACATTTCGCTGAATTGCTACCGAAGAAAGTCAAAGGAGAAGAGTCGAGGACTCATGAGGTCTAGACTCACGACATGACCTAAACCATCATATCAAACGAGAGAACTGTGACTGTTAATATGGTCGAAGAAAATATCGAAGATTCGGGGATCCGATATTCGAAAGGTAAGCATTGGGGTTGAGCTTCAACCTCGTGAAATGTGAAGTTACAACGTGCTCAAAATTTTTAACCCTAGGACATAGCCAGAGGTTACATGGTGGAAGTAAAGGGGGTAGATAACACGATTTAATCTCTTGTTGCAAGTTTGGGACTCGGGGGGTTGAAGAGCAAGGGGTTGATTTCTTCAAATCTTTGACACACGAAATGCGATGAGTGCCTTTTTGGGCTCAATCGATGGTCACAGGTGGTGGTCATGTGGCGAAATAATTGAGGGTATATAATCAATTCTCAACCCTCATTAGGAATCATCTATCGAGAGGACTGAGGAGTATCATCCCAAGGAATCCCGATATGTGAACTCGAGATACGCTTTTTGCGTAGGCGTGCGGTCACAACCCATAACTACATAGAGTAGAAGCTTGTGCTTGGGTACTTAGTCATGCAGGTGGAGTTTCATAAAAGGACATGTGGAATTTTTTAATAGAGGTTCAAATAGGGACCAAAGAGTTGTTCTAGCTCAAGGAGGGAGAACGATCCATCGACTGGGAGGTCGCAGAACCCCAAAGGGGAGAGGGGCTGCATCAGGTGGTATCAAAGATAGATTTTAATTTTGTTTGCAGACAATAGACCAAAGGAGAAATGAGGAAAGTTGGTATCATTTGTAGTATCAAGAAAAATTTGATTTCTGTTGGTAGGTGATGCAGTGAAATCATGCCACCAAGAAGGTGCAGAGCGAATGCAAAAATGGAAGAATAAATGAGGTGACTCTGAATGAGGTTGGATGCCATGGAGACATCATAGAGAAGATCACCATACATTGGTGATGTCAGTGAAGATGAGAGTGAAGAAGAAGCAGAAGATGAAGCAAATGTAGCAGAGGATGCTGCACAATATCACTTAATAAAAGTTGTTTCAAAGATAGGAGCCAAAGAAAGAATAGAGATACCTATGTATGAAGGCAATTTGGAAGTCAAAGAATTATTAGATTGGGTACGTTCTATAGACAAGGGTACAGTTCAAGATAGGAACCAGTTCAATGAACAAAGATATCGAAGAAGACAAGATGGTGAAGCATGCAGTGACAAGACTGAAAGGTCATGCAACGTTATGGTGGGATGAACTGCAAGCTGAACGTAGGAGAAATGGTAAGAAAAAAATTTAAAACTGGGATAGGATGGTAGCTAAGTTGGAAGACAAATTTATCCCTAAGGATTACTAGATCAATCTCTACACAATATTGCAGAACATGAAACAGAGGGGTTTATCAGTGAAGGAGTACATTGAAGAATTTTATCGACTGAACATCAGGGATGGACAGAAAGAGAATGAAGATGAAAAGACATCATGATATATCAATGGGATGAGTTATGAAATCCAAGAGGAGATCAACATGATGTCTTTCAGTAAAGTCGAGGATGCCTATCAAGCAACATTGAAATATGAAGAAAAATTGGCCAGGAAGCAAAACCAATGAAGCAGAGGCAAGGGAACCACCATAAAGAAGTTCCAGAAGCCGAAGCCTGAATCTGAAAAACAACATAGTCACCATGAGAAGGGTGGAAGTTCTAAAGAAGGAAAACATGGAGGAAGAGGAAGAGGAAGAGCCAGAGGAGGCATAGTTAAATTCTATACCTGTGGAAAAGAAGGACATAAATCTTGGGAATGTCCTGATAGAAAAAGATAAGGTGGAGAAACACACATTGTTGAAGTGTAGAAGAATGTGGAAGCAGAAGCAACAGAAGGAGGAAGAAACCTCATGATGAGGAAAATTCTTCTTAAACCTGAAAAGGAACCAGTGGAACCAGTTCAATGAACAAGCCTGTTCAGAACTACTTGCAAGTCGAAGGACAAAGTTTTCAAGGTTATCATAGACAGTGGGAGAAATGACAATCTAGTATCCATAGAGATGGTGGAGAAGCTGGAATTGAAGACAACTGCACATCCAAGGCCATACAAGGTATCGTGGTTGCAGAAAGGGCATCAAGTCATGGTAAGTCGACAATGAAGTTGAATTTAAAATAGGAGGTTACAAAGATGAAATATTATGTGAAGTAATTCCTATGGATGTCTGTCATATTTTATTGGGGAGGCCATGGCAGTATGACCAAAAGGTTATTCATGATGGAAGAAATAATACCTATACCCTAGAAAAGAATGGTAGAACACATATGTTGTTACCCATAGAAGACAAAGAGCAAAAGACAGAAGCTAGTTCAAGCATACTTCTCGTGAGTGGGAAGGAGATCTTGAAACAAGTCAAGAAGGAGGAAGAAATGCAGTTTGTTGTTGTGAGGAAGCCTAGAGTTATCCTTACGAATACTTCTGTAGAAGACTTGCCTGTAGAAATCCAGGAACTATTGGAAAACTTTGCTGATATAGTCGTGGATGAGTTACCACACTCATTGCCACCCATTAGGAGCATAAGCCATCATATTGACCTTATTCTAGGAGCTAGTTTACCAAACAAAGAATATTATAGGTTGACACCTAGAGAGAATGAGGAGGTCAAAAATCAAGTCCAGGAGTTGTTGGATAAGGGGTTAGTCAAGGAAAGCCTAAGCCCATGTGCAGTACCGACTGTATTAATTCCAAAAAAAGATGGAGGATGGAGGATGTGTATAGACTCTTCAGCCATCAACAAGATAACCATTAAATATAGATTCCCTTTACCGAGGATGGATGATTTGATGGAATGTTTGAGTGGATAAAGTTATTTTTCCAAGATAGACTTGAAGAGCAGATATCATAAAATCTGAATGAGAGAGGTAGATGAATGGAAAAAAACATTCAAGACGAATGCAGGATTGTTTGAATGGTTGGTCATGCCATTTGGGTTGACAAATGCACCAAGCACATTTATGATATTGATGAATGAAGTGTTGAAAGAATTCATAAGAAAATTTGTCATATTATATCTAGATGATATATTAATCTTCAACAAGACAAAGGAAGAACACTTAAGACATCTAACAACAGTGATGGAAAGGTTGCAACAAGAGAAATTGTTGATAAATATGAAGAAGAGTTATTTTATAAAGAAGGAGCTCATATATTTGGGTTTCGTAGTCTCTTCAAATGACTTGAATATGGACCCAGAAAAAGTGAGAGTGATCAGAGAATGGCCATCGCCGAGTAGCATATTTGAGGTAAGAATGTTTCATGGATTAGCAAGTTTTTATAGAAAATTCATCAGAAATTTCAGTGGCATATGTGCACCCATGTTAGACACTATGAAGAAGAATCACAAGTACTTCAGTTGGACAGAGGAAGCTAAAAAAAGTTTCAAAGTGTTGAAAGAAAAGATCACAGAGCAGCCAATTCTAGTCTTACCTGATTTTGGAAAAACATTTTAGGTGAGATGTGACGCAAGTGGATTAGCTATTGGAGCAGTATTGAGTCAGGACAATAGGCCAGTTGCTTATTTCAGTGAGAAACTAAATGATGCCCAACAAAAGTATTCCACGCATGACAAGGAATTTTATGCAGTGATTGAAGCATTGAAAAAATGGAGACATTGTCTAATTCCTAAATAATTTATCTTGTATAGTGATAACCAAGCTTTGCAATTTATTACTAGGCAAGAAAAGTTGAATTAGAAACATGCAAAATGGGTAGAATTTATGCAGAATTTTACTTTTGTTATTAAACACATTGTTGGAATTGCTAACAAAGTTGTAGATGCTTTGAACAGAAGGAGTTTGATTGCACAAGAATTCTAGGTGGAGACTTTGGGGTTTGAACACCTCAAGGAGATGTATAAATAAGATGCAGATTTCAAAGAAGCTTATGAGGCATGCAAGAATCCTTTGCTGGGAGACAAAATCCCATGGAGTGAATGTTTGATTCAGGATGGATTATTGTTCAAAGGGGGCCAATTATGCATTCCAAATTGCTCAATAAGAGACAACCTACTGAAGGAGAAACATAGTGGAGGTTTAGTTGGACACTTTGGTCATGATAAGACATTTGTACAGCTGAGAAATTTGTATTATTGGCTGAGCATGAGAGAAGAAGTGAAAAAGTTTGTGAACAAATGAAGAATTTGTCAATATGCAAAAGGAAAACAACAAAAAATTGGTTTGTATCAGCCAATACCAATTCCAAAGAGGTTGTGGGATGCAATCAATATGCATTTTGTTTTGGGATTGCCTAAAACTAAAAAAGGGAGTGATTCCATATTTTTTGTGGTAGATAGATTCTCAAAAATGGTACATTTCATACCATGCTAGAAGACAAGCGATGCCACACACATCACCAATTTGTTTTTCATGGAAGTAGTAAGACTACATGGATTTCTGAGGAGCATAGTTTCAGAGAGGGACACCAAATTTACAGAACACTTTTGGAAGACTCTATGGAAGATGCTAGGGACAAACTTATCCTTTATTTCAACATATCACCCTCAGACAGATGGACATAGTGAAGTAGTAAACAAGAGTCTAGGAAACTTGTTGAGAAGTTTAGTCACTGAGAAAAGCTGATAATGGGATCAAATTATGGCATAGGCATAATTTTCATTCAACAATTCAGTGAATAGGAGCACATGAAAAAGTCCATTTGAAATTGTGTATGGTATAGAGCCAAGAGGGATTACAGAGTTGAGAGATTTGAACCAAGATGAGTTTAGAAGTTCTGGAGTAGAGGATTTTAAAATGGAAATGCATAAACTCCATGAGAGAATTAAAGAGAAACTACAAGATAGAAGTCAGAAATACAAGAGTAGAGTTGATCAAAAGAGAAGAGAAGTTCAATTCAAAGTTGGAGATGAGGTTTTAGATCATTTGAGAAAAGAGATATTTCCAAGGGCAATGTACAACAAGTTAAAGATGAAAAAGATAGGACCATGCAGGATTCTCAGAAGATTCACAACCAATGCTTATGAGATTGAGTTTCCAGACAATGTTGGGATATCACTGATATTCAATGTTGCAGACATGTATCCTTATAGGAGAGATGAAGTAGGAGAATCATATGATTAGAAAGAAATTCAGTGGGAAGAGAAATTGCCGACAAAAAAAAACCCTCATATGGAGAAAATTATCGAACAAAGGGATGGAAATAAAACCAGGCAGAAGACATATCCTAAATACTTAGTGAAGTGGAAAGATCATCCAATGGAAGATGCAAGTTGGGTCACAAAACCTGATATTTTGAAGCATGGAAAGACAGTGCAGGAGCTCATGGATAGGATTCCATGAGAAATTTTAACCAAAGAAGTATGATGTAGGAGCACTGCCTTCAAAGTCAACAATGCATGAGTGGAGGCAGAAGAATGACATCTCAGCAATGACATAGTTTCAAATCAAGCATTTAACTCATAATTTAATTGGTTTTTGAGATATTTTGTAAACAACAATTTTATATTGTAGCATGTTTGTAAAGTCTAGAAGGACTGTAAGGAAATGAAGATATGGAGTGTTGACTCTATGTGGCAATAACTAGTAGTTATTGAAATAGGACAAAGTAGGTAATAGTTTTAAATTTGAAATGATATATTTTAGAACAAGACAAGAGAGCTCATGGAGATGTCCTTAGACAGTTTTTCAGTATTGCATTGTAAGATAGAGAATATAAGAGGGAAAAATAGAGAGAGGAGTAGAGCAGAGTAGAATAGCAAAAACACCATGTATTTTGTTTTCATGAATGAATAGGGCAGACATAAACTGTCCCAAATCCTTGGACTGTGTTCATTTCATATGTGATTGCATGAATGTTACTATGTATGTATGATTTGTTACTGTTCATTTCTTGTATGAGTGTTCGAGAGATTGAATGTATGAGTTTGTGACGAAGCTGGTTGAGTTTCAATCATTTATCTTTTGATACTTGTATGCAAGGTGTGCATCTCGAGCACAAGGAGTGCATTGACTGAGTCTAGGATTGATCCAGAGAAGTTTAAAGAGAGATTCAAAGAAACTTAGGCCAGGTGCAAGGTGTGCACATCGTCAAGGATCCAACAAGCTTTGGAGAACCAGTGAAGAAGAGCGTTAGGTGGGCGAGAAGCATTTTATTTTTCAAGAAAATCCTTTGAACCGAGTTATTTGAAATCCCCAGAATGCAAGGTGTGCATGGGAGATCAAAAAATCTTTCAAGAGATGAAGCTCAAAAGAGGTATCACTTTCTACAAGTGTTAGCAATATCTAGGAGTTAGATTCGCAAGAGGGGCAAATATCAAGTCTCTGAATCTTGAGAAATATTCTAGGTGAAAGTTCAGAAGAGAAGGTACAATGACCATAGATCAGTTGCAGGGAAGATCTGTACCATCGAATCTGTGTCCAGGCAGTGAGAAGTAAGCGTAGGAGGAAAATAGATCTAGGTCGTCAGATCTAAGTGCACAGACCAACAGTCATTGGATCCAAAGGAATTTGCATGGAAGAAGTTTTGAAACCATCGAAATCATCCATCGAAGAGGACGCGTGGAGAATTCTCAATATTTTGCTGAATCACAACTTGAAGGAGTTAAAGAGTCGTTCATGAGATTTTGTGAAGAGAAAACTCACGAAAATATCACAGTCGTTGATCATTCCGAAAAGATCACAACCATTGATCATGCCAAAAGGATCATAGCCATTGATCATTCTGAAACCATCGGTACCATCCATTGTCTAGGAAGGCATGTGGTGACGAATCATCATTTCTTTGACTCGGAGGGGGAAGGAGTAAAAGAACTGAATCAAGAGAATTCATGAAGTGTGGACTCATGAAAGGATCATAGTCGTTGGTTGTCTCGACATCATCAGGACCATCCATTTTGGAGGGACACCTGGCGAGAAGTTCAACATTTCGTTGACTCGCTACTGAAGAAAGTCAAAGGAGCAGAGTCGAGGACTCGTGAGGTCCATACTCGCGACATGACCTAAGCCGTCAGATGACACGAAAGAACCATGACCGTTAATCTGGCCGAAGAAAATATTAGAGATTCAGAGATCTAGTATTCGAAAGCTAAGCATTGGGGTTGAGCTTTAACCTCACAAAACGCGAAGTTCCGAAGCACTCGTAAGGTTTATCCCCAGAACATAGCCATAGGTTATATGGTGGAAGTAAAGGGGGGGTCTAACATGAGTTAATCCCCTGTCGCAGGTTCAGGACTCGGGGGGTTGAAGAACAAGGGGTCGATTTCTTCAAATCACCGACATGCAAAATGTGATGAGCACCTTTTTTGGCTCAGCCGGTGGTCACAGGTGGTGGTCAAGTGGTGAAAGATTCAAGAGGATTTAATCAGTGCTCAGCCCTCATCGATAATCAACTATCAAGAGGATTAAGGAGGCTCATACCAACGAATCTCGATATGCAAACTCACGATATGATTTTTGCATAGGCATGCGGTCACAGCCCGTGACTGTGTGGAGTAGAAGCTCGCGCTTGGGTGCTTAGTCACGCAGGTGGAGTTTCATAAAAGGACATGTGGATTTGTTTAATAGAGGTTCCAGTAGGGACCAAAGAGTTGTTCCATCTCAAGGAGGGAGAATGATCCAGTGACCGGGAGGTCGCAGAACCCTGAAGGGGAGGGGGGCTGCATCAATCCTGTTAAACCTAGGAAACCACAAAAGATTTTAATATTTTTAGGGTGAGGCCAATTTTCCATAGCTTCAATTTTCTTAAGATCCATCCATATACTATTCTTTCCAACAATATGAACTAGGTACTCAACTTCAGAGACACCAAAAGGACATTTAGATTATTTAAGAAAAGGTTTTTTCTTGGAGAGCAGATTGAGAACTTGATCCACATGGGTGATATGGGCTTGCCAATTTTTAGTATAATCAAAGAATACTAACACAAAGTCACAGAGGAAAGGACAAAAGACATAATTCATGATACTTTGAAAAGATCAGTGGGAATTATAGAGACCAAAGGGAATGACCAAGAACTCATAGTGGCCCTTATGAGTGAGAAATGTAGTCTTGGGAATGTATTCCTCTTTCATACGTATCTGGTGTTAGCCATAATGGAGGTCAAGTTTGGAAAAGTATTGAGGCCCACTAAGTTCATCCAAAAGGTCATCTATGACATGAATGGGAAATTTATTCTTGATGGTAATTTTTTTGAGGGCACGAAAATTAGGACACATGCACCAAGTTCCTTCCTTCTTGAGGACCATGACAATAGGGGAAGAATAGGGGTTGGTACATGGATAACATCGACTTCTAGTTCAATTCTTGGAAAATTTTCTCAATTTCAATTTTTTGAGAAAATGGATGGCGATAAGGGTTCCCATTAGGAAGAAGAATTCCCAAAATTAAAGGAATGGAATGGTCATGGTTGACGCATGAGGGGAAAAGGCCCTGGGGAGTTTGAAAAACAATGTGATGTTGGGAAAGGATATATTGAAGGTTGGAGTGCACAAAGGGAGTCTCAACTTTTTGAATGGAATGGAGTTGGGAAATGATTCTAGCATGAAATTTTTTGAGTAAGTTTTCCTTGCAGTGGGAGTTGATGATCTCGGAAGAGAATGTGATAATGCCTTGGAATTTATACTTGTGTCCTTTATGTTGGAATTGCATAGTCAAATCCTTAAAATCCATGGTTATGGGACCTAGAGTGTCTATCCATTTAGCACAAAGCACAATTTCACAACCACCCATATTAATAGAAATCATGTGAGATTTCGATTTATACTGACCAATTTGTAAGTGCACATTGTCACAACGCCCCCCATATTTCATGGAACCACCATTAGCACTCATGATTTTAAAATTGTTGACAACACAAATATAACAATTGATTCCTTTGTCAAGGCGATGATGAATGAAATTATGAGTGTTTCCACTGTTAACTAAGATGATGAATTTCCTATGCTTAATATAACCAATCAATTTAAGGGTTTGGGGAGTATAAAAACCAGTGAGAGGATTCAGTGAAATCAGTGGTTCAACTTCGGGAGAGTAAGAGGGAGAGGTAATATCAACTTATTGTGGTAGTGCTTCCTCAGGTGAAACCTCAACATATTCATCAGAAACATGCTCCTAAATGGCCTTAAAAAGTTTATGTTATTTATACTTGTGCCCCTAAAAAAAATTTTCATCACAATTATTGAAAAGACCCTTGATTTGGCATTAAACCATTTCTTCCCATGCTATTTTATTGATTTTGATATGAGTGGTAGGAGGGATAGGAATGATATTTTGAGTGTGAAAAATAAAGGAGGGTTTGTGGTTTTGGGAGGAGACAATCTGTTGGGATTCCTTGGATCATTGAGTAGCTTCCAACCAAGTTTAAGGGTGATCCATTAAGACTTCTATCAAAATTTCATCATTGAGGCCACTGAGAAATCATTCCCCGAGGAAAGAATATGACATACCCTCTATTTGGAAATCCAAGTGTTTAGAGGTAGATATAAAATCTCCAATTGTGCCATATTGTTTCAACTTAGTCAAATGGCCTAGATAGTGGGTGTTAGTTTCAAAGATTTCATAAAGATCTGCAACAAACTATGTCCAAGAACCATAACCTTGGCATGTATTTCTATGCCATTGCCACCATTTCCAACATTTAGGATCCAGGTAAAGGACACCATAATTTTTTTTGGATAGCTCATCACTAATTCCATGCAAGGATAAATAATGTTCCATTTAAGTGACCTAGCCTATGGGATCTGAGCCATCAAATTTGTTCACCTCAACTCTGGGAAGATGGGGGTCATGATGAAGGGGGTTTGAATGAAAGGCCATATTATGGGAATAATCCTCACCTTCATAATGTGAAGGTTTTTCAAATGAGGGAGAGCCATGGGACTATTTTAACCATTGGCTGAGAGCAGTGGTGAGGGGGGGAAATTCACCGTTAACTGTTACAAATTTACATGTAGCGTTGGCCTTAAAGGTTTCCAATTTAGAATTGGTGCAAGAAATTTCTGAAGTAACTCTCTGGATGTTTTCCTTGTGTTATTTGGATCCTTCTTGCAAGTGAAGGATTTCTTTGTTGCGATTGGTGGCCATTTGAGAATAAGGGGTGTTGGGGAGGGGAAGTGGATCCACAAAAAAATATGGAGAAATGATATATATGATAGTGATCATGCTGAAAATAGAGATGCAATGGGATAGGTGTCAAGTAAGGGTGTCAGGAAGGGTGGGTGGGACCACCCAGATAAGAGTGTTGGAGGGACCATTATAATCCTTTCTTATTTGTTTATATTTTGTTTTTTTTACTCTTGCAAAGTTATACTCTCACCTAAATAATATTGCAGTGTCGAAATGCTAAATTATTAATAGAAACAAATATGTAGTAATTTTGCAAATATAATGCAAGAGGAAAGGTTTCACGACCAAAATATCCTTTATGATCCTTATCTAGTATGTTCCCTTAGGTTAGGGTTTGTAGGGTGCCTATGGAAAAGGGTTTTATCTATCCTATAGATCTTTGATATACATGTGGGGTCAAACAATATTACTCGGCCCAATATCTTAGGGAGCCAACTAAGGAGGCTAGACTATACTCTTATCTATACTACCAAATTACCAAGGTACTAGAGAGTATCTTACCGAGTGTTTTTCTTGGTGGAACTATAGAAATTACATAGAAGATCAGTTGATCTAGTGATGGTTTCAGGAGACCTAGGGGACTCTCAATATACTTTCTGGTATGTGGGAGTGATGGTCGTGTACATATTTTTTCTGATGCACTACTACTAAAAGGGTACCTACAAGGGTTATAAAGGTTTCCAACAAGGGAGAAAATTTGGTTTCTAGGAAACCCCGTTGATTTTCCTGTATCTTTTACATGTAGTTTTCCCCACCACAATTTTACCCATTGAACAACAAATCTTTGTGCTTTAAAGACATCAAGAGTACATGTATCTTCCCTAGAAAACATTTACCCACAATTTCTGCTAATGGACTTGCTATGATACCACTTGATAAGGTACCAAATGTAATATAATATGCATAAATAAGAATATTAAAGGGAACAACAAATTATTGAGAAGAGAAATACCATAAATAATACCTTTATTCAAAGAAAGAAATGTTCACTTGCCTCTTCAAGGACGAAACCTCTATCAAACCAGAGCTCTATTACAATAATTTTCAAGACAAAGATTTCTCATGCCTCCTACTCTTATTTATACTAATTCTATATTATAAAGAACATTCTAGATGAAGATATTTCTAGAAGCATATGATTTTATTAGGTATTTTTACATTTACTTGTTCATATTTATTAAATAGACCTTATTTACTAATGCCATCCTTTATTACATAGAAAATATATTATTCGATATACATGATGGATTTGGGAGGTTAGGTCCCTAACACACGAGAAACAAGAGCCCATTTAGGGTAGACTTGTGTAGTCAATTCATGTTCAACTTTTTATTTATCTCAATTCCCACAAACTTGCTAAGGAGAATTGTGGGGTCATTCACAGTATCGAATTTTTGGGCGGTGAGTGACATTTGCATAGGATGGAAGGAAGTGTTGATTCACTGAAGGATTCATCGACATCTAGCACATCATAATCCATGGACAGTGTAGTGTAGTGGAGATCTGGTGGGTATAAAATGAATCTTCTCTTGCTTTAAATCATGCGAGGATGAGATGCAATCCTAGAGTTCACAGCGAAGCCAAACCAAATATTTCAATCCAAATTGATTGATGAAGGATTGTTGCTGATGGAATTAGTGAGAATACCCTAAAGTCAGAGGAGGCGAGGCTGAGCTTCTATTTGGTGGAAACATTTGTGGGAAACTTCGATTTCCCCAATACCTATGGAAATGCCTGGTCTTTGAGTCCTCCCACGTCTGGCTCAAGGCCATCCGAAGGGTCGGTGTTGGGATTGACAATGTGGAGATCATCACCATTTATAAAATAAAAAAGGAAAGTGTTTCTCATTAAGCAAGCTAGTGGAGCCCCCAAATTTTCTCCCTGGGTTCAATTTGTAGGAGGAGCACCGCTTGCGAGAGCCAGAAGAAGAATAATTTGAATGGTGGCATTTTGGAATCATTGGAAGAATAAGAGATGCTCTTTCCCAGAGATTCATAATTCCCAATAACTAGGTGAGTCTTTACTACATTCTCTATTGATCCTAATTATTTTCAAAACAAAATGAAAGAAGACATATTACAATGAAGTACTCATGAAAATTGCCAGAAAGAGGGAAATACAACAACACTTGATTTCTATTAATGAAATAATTGTAAAGAGACTTTAAAAATACAAAGTGCAAGACTCACTAGAATGGTAGAAACTTTATCTTTGAGAAGAGATGTGATGGCTATGCTTATTCACAAGAAGATGACTACAATGAGGCTTTGAAGGACTTTTTATGATAAACATGAATGCCAAAACTCTAGACATCCAAAAACCTAACCCTAGGAGATAAAACACCAAAAGTCATGTGGGCCCAGTTTGGGTAAGTTAATACATTAGCTTCCTAGGGTCATAACTTTTTCATACGATCTCCTTTTTAGGCACGTGATAGGCGGTTAGAAAGGTCTTTTCGGGAACTACAGATTATGTCTTCAAACTCTGAATCCATCTATAGTTGGACTGTGGCACCCCCAAAAAATTATTTACGGCTCTAAAAGGGCCCTGGAAATAAAAAAAGATGCCCTGACATGAAAACATACAAAATAATCCAGTTGGATTAGGTGGGAGGCCACCACTATCCACCTAGAAGATGTGTAGGGCTTCAGACAACCCTAGAAGTGTAGAGCCTACAATTACAAAGAAGTACAAAATAATGTGCTGAACTAAAAAATAACAAGAAGAGATAGTTGGAATAGGTGGGTGACCACCAATATCCACCTGGATCAGTCCTCCCCCCTTAGGAAGCAATGGTCTCCATTGTGTTGTGTTCGCAGGGAAGAGGGGAAAGCATTTTCTAAATCTGAATCTTGGTGAGTTGCGTACCTTGTTGGAGAAGTTGTGTTGATTGGTCTATGGAAGACTATCACAAACCTATTTCTCACAGGGTTGAATATGTTCCATGAACCTGTTGTCCCTAGGTTGAATATGTGTAGGAACCATTATAGGTGAAGAAATAATATCTTCTTTCTCTTTGACAATCTATTTTTTTTGGATAGAAGGTGTTGAGGTTGTAGTGGTTGTAGCGTTCTTTTGTGCATCCTTTGAACAAATTGTGAAGAGGATGAATTTTGCAGTATGAGATATTATCTTGCGGTACTGTTTTGGTGGAGCAGTAGTCGGAACTACCTATGGTATCCTATAGAGCTGACCTCTGAGACTAATAATGACACTACGTGGTATAAAATCATAGAAAATATGATGTTTCCACATATATGGTTTGCCGAAAACAAAATCAAAACATAAAGAGGGGAAACATCACACACTACCTCATCCTTGAAGGGTTGGATGCCATAGGACAAGATACACCGCTAGCTAAAATGAATATCTTGTCCCTGGTGAAGCCACCCGATGTGGTATGGTTGTGGGTGTGGTATTGTCGACAACCCCAACTGTTTGATGACATTAGTTGAGATAAGGTTATTCTATATGTTTTTATCAACAATTAAATGCAATGGGGTCCCCTTCACCCACACCCGTGAATGGAAGAGGCCCTACCACTCTTTAGGATCTACTGGTTCATTTGGTTGAATTTTTGTGGTCAAGACAGTAGGAGTGGGGTATGCGTTGTTGATTAGTTTTTTTTCAATATTTTCTCGACTGTATTCTGAATTAGGGTTTGGCTTCGTGTCTTTGACCTCGACCACCAATGACTGTTTCGAGCGACATTCATCGGTGTTGTGCCAGGGACTTTTGTGGAAGTCACACTACTTCCCAGTGTCATTATTCGTCTTTCCTCTACCCTTATTGTCCTATTTCTTGGACTAGTTGTCTAGAGGTTATTGGTCAGGGTTGTATTTACCATGCTTTTGTTGTGGCATATTTGCAGACCCAAATTCTCATTTGTTTTGCTGCCTAAATTTATGCTCATTTTTGACAACATATCAATAGGTATCTCCCAATGATGAGATGTTTAGGAAATCCATTTCAGTTTGGATGTACCTATGCAGAGCCCCATGGTATTTCAGAACCATATTTCTCTTGGATTCTTTGATACCCATCTTGGTGCACAAGGTATGAAAAGTATTTGTGAACTATGGCACTTTTGTCTCTTTGCTTTCTGCAATGTGGTCCATCTCATGTACTGGTCTTCATAGTTGTCAACAAGATAGTATTGTTATTTGAGTAGAGAAATAACCTTCTAATAGATTCAACCATTTTTCTAGGGCATCTGCATCTATCTAAACTTCAAATATGGGAATTTCAAAATTAACTTGTACCTTGAAGGGAGACGTTCCTCCAAAATGACCGCTTGATGAATATGCACCTGTTGCTATCAACAAGTGTTGAAGGATGTGTGAAAAATTCTCCACCATTTCATCCCTCTGTCACATAAGAGATTTCTCAAGAAATAGGTTAATAGGATCTTCTACTCCATTGTTTTTCTTCTTTGCCACCATCGAGGGTTTCTTGGGCATGCGAGAGTGATTTTCCTTAAGAGAGACAAGCTCGAGACCTAATTGGCTATACTTGGACCTCGCTGGGGGCATGTGATGAAAAAACGATCAAGAGAAGCCTGCTCTGATACCACTGATCTAGATTATTTTGGAAATGAAACGAAAGCAGAGATATAACAATGAAGTACTCATGAAAATTTCTAGAAAAAGAGAAATACAACAATACTTTATTTATATTAATGAAAGAATTCTAAAGATACTGTAAAATTACAAAGTGCAAGAATCGCTAGAATGGTGTCAGCTTTATCTCTAAGAAGATATGTGACAACTACACTTATTCACAAGAAGATGATTGCACTTAGGCTCTGAAGGCCTTTTTATGATTAACATGAATGCCAAAACCCTATACATCCAAAAACCTAACCCTAGGAGATGAAATGCCGAAATTTGTGTGGGCCCCATTTGAGTAAGTTAGTACATTAACTTCCGGAGGTCGTAACTTTTTCATAAGATCTCTGTTTTAGACGTGTGACAACCCGTTAGAAAGCTATTTTCGAGAAATACATATTATTCCATAAAAATCTAACTCTGTCTACAATTTGATTGTGGCACGCCAAAAAACACATTGTTTAGGGCCCCAAAATGACCCTGGAAGTACAGAAATATGTACTGACATGATAACATACAAAATAAGATAGTTGGTTTAGGTGGGAGGCCACCAATATCCACCTAGAAGATGTGTAGGAATTTAGACAACCTGGAAAGTGTAGAACCCACAATTACAAAGAAGTACAAAAGAATGTGTTGAACTAGAAATTAATAAGAGGAGCGAGTTGGAATAGGTGGGTGGCCACCAATATCCACCTAGATCATCTGTGAACTCATTGATGATGATCCAAAAGAAGAAAAGGATACTAGGTGGAAGAAAGAGGGGTTTTGAGGTATTTGGGAGCCTAGGTGTGGAAGGAGTGATTAACGAGGAAGGTTTGAGTTTTGGTGGAGGGGGTTGAAGAAAAACATAAACCCAAGAAAGGGTTATAGTAATTCTAGCTAGGGAAGGCGAACCAGAGATATAGATTTTTGTTTAGCGCATATTGCTAATCATCATAGTAATAATTATAATATATATGGCTCTCTTGGTTGCAACTATTCCTTGGTTAATGAAAATAGGTTGTTTTTTGACTTAATGAAGGTAAGGGTTTAATATTCAAGATGTCACAGGGAGTTTGAAAATGCACGTTCTTGATATTTGTATTGATTAAAATGGTCATTGTCTATTAATTATAGAGAATAATTGAAATTTGTTTGGAATGGTCATATGGATTTATAAAATAGAATCCGACAATTATAAAAGAGAGGTAATAGTCCAAGTTTAGTCAAATTGAGGTTGAGAGTCTATTGATGCAAAAAAAAAAAAAAAAAATCTAAAGCCAATTTGTAAGTGGTGAGAGAGTCACAAATTCCACGTGTGAGTTAAAGTGAAATTCATAGTCAAGTCAAGATAAATTTGTGGTGAGAGTCTCTACCAAAGTAATGTTGCTTGCTAATATAGTCAAAGATTGAGTCAAGTTGCTTGTCTATATGAATAAGAGATCATCATGGTGAATGCAAAGATTTGAATAAGTTATGTAAAATAAATTGTCTTGAGAATTTGGAAGTGGATGTTTGGTGTTGCCCAACACCTCAAATTAATTTATGATGAAGTATTATGATGTCTTTAAAACAACAAGTATGTTATTCTGAGTGGAAGAAAAGTCAGATAGTTATTGTAGTGACATCTAGTCTAGTCAACTATTGTCATGTATTTGAGTCTGTGTTTAAAATGACCATTCCGACAACAAACATGTTTTATCTACATAAATAATTAAGTACCATAAATTATGAAGACAAAATCATGCAAGGAAATAAAAGAAGAAGACAATAGAAACAAAAGACAAATTCGTGATTAAGTATGGCAAGAGGAAGAGTTTTGCAAAGATGAATGGTGAAATACAAAGAAGAAAAGAATATTGTTGTAAGAGATAAAATAATTTGTAAATGACAATCAGACTCCATATGAAGAGGTAAAACATAATGTATGCTTGGTGATGAAATATAAATGGGTTTATGTAATGGGCTTGTAATTTGAAGGGAATTTAGTAAAGCATGTAGAATGTTTGTTGTACCTGATATGAAACGTTGAAATGATACATAAGTGTTGTATGAGGTGCATGATTGGTTGTGCCCAACATCCCAAAGGATTTTGGTCCAAAGTTGTAAATATTTTCCAAAGACAAGTTTTATTCCCCATGTTTTTAGTAAGCCTTGTTGAGTCAGGCCTATGTAGATTAGTGTGGTAGAACATTAAATCATGTGGTGTGTATCCCTCTTATGCATAGAGTCTATGTGTTATCAAGTTGTGGAATTAACCACTAGGTAGGTACGAGGGCAATAGGTGCACGCATATATAAGCTTGATGGTGAGTCAAAGAAGTTTCATCTTTGATTAAGGGAAAGAATGTGAGATGGATTAATCTTAGAGTGTGAGTTGGTTGGGACCAAGTTATGATTGAGGGGAAGTCTAACTTATTGATGAATTATTTAGTGAAAATAATTCTTAGATAACTAGTGAGTATAAATTAGATGACACACATGTATCTCGGTAGATGGATTTCTTTTTATATGGACATCAATGATCGTTGTTTTGCAGATATAAAGGAAGATCCAGATAGTTTGAGCAGTAATTAGTTTTATGCAGGTACAAAAGAGGAAGCAAATTTTTTGACGATGAAACTCATAGCGGAGAAATCCCAAGAGAGTGTGCATTATAAATCAATTCCCCCATCATAATGGTTTGTGGTCAGCCGAAACCATATATGTGCGAGGTTCGTGGTTAGTTGAAACCACTTGTGTGTGAGGTTTGTGGTCAACTAAAACCATCTATATGAGAGGTTCTTGGTCAATCAAAACCACTTGTAAGCAAAGTTTATTGATAGCTAGAATCCACTTGTTGTGATGGTTATTCATCATCTGAAACCAATTGAGCATTGTTATGGTTAGGATTAAGCCACACAATACCTAGGAGAATTATGATGAGGGGAAGCCAATAAAATTAAGAAGAACACTAAAGTAAGCCTAACCATATGAATATGAAAAAATATGATGACATGACTCTCATAAAAGCCTCATTGGATAAAGATTAATACATGTATCCATTAAGGGGGAGTGTTATAATACATAACTAATGCATGTGGCATGATGAACTGTTGAGAAGGTAAACCAAACTTAATGACCTACACGAGTAAGTAAGAGATAATTCAATCAAACTAGTTTTTAGAGATAAGATGTAATAAATAACCTTGACTAGAGTGAGAAGAAGTGTCTAGAAGAAAGAATATGATCCCTCGATCTATTCTCATGATAGACGGTCAATATTAATATAAATGTGTATAAATAAAAGCTATGTCTAATTCCAAAGATCATGTTTTTTTTTTGTGTGTTCATTTCTGCCTCTCTCGTGTTGTATGTTTTGTGAGGTCTCTGTCCGTTTTCTATTTTTTCCCTTGATCCTGTCACTAATTTAGCTACCTCGTATGGAGTCACGAACATGTGGTGTCTATTTCTAAATAACTAATCTAACCAATAAATCTCTAATATTGTGGGCATTTCATATCCTTTACTATATCTTAAATGTTGTATTATGGGAATTTCATATCCTTTAATATATCTATAAAAAAACACAAAATACGATGGTTGAAAAACATATTGGTATGGAGAGTTCTTAAGACTTCTTATTATGACTGCAATTTCTCGTGGTGGTGGTGGTGTTCTATGATAGAAATTATTTATTATAAGTGTAATTAGTATTGATAGAGGTGATGGTGGTGATTTGTAATGTTTCTAACTTGGCTAGTCTAGGAAACGTTGCTAATGTGTGTGTAGGATCAATGGTTTACAACATATAAATGATCATACAAATAATAAATGCGACAAATGACTGCAAAGTTTGTATTATGATATCTTTGTAGATAACAAAAATGGTTGAATGTGGCTGAATAAACTAACAATACTCGACTAGATCAACATAAAAAGGATCTTAGCTAGAATACAAATAAGCAACTAAAGATAATACCCAGAATATGGGAGCACTGTGGAATCAATGGATGCGCTGGGACTATGGCAGCTCTAACGGTAATTGCTGGAAGTCTGGAAAGTTCCCCTGGGAGCTGTACTTTTTGAAATGGCCTAGAAACTGCCCCAAATGATGCGCCCTACTCTAGTCCTCAGTACTGGCATCTGTTGGACCCCTCTGCTGATGAGTCTGGACCTCATATGGATAGCCCTAGGGGAATGCGTCCCTCTTCTTCTGGAAAAATGCGTCCTAGTGATTCCACCGTTAGAATCAGATGAGATATGTCTCAAAAAGACCGCCTTGGTCTACTGGGAAATGGGTTAGAAGGGTTTCCCTGAATCTGGTCTGATGCTCACTCTGGAACCCCAAATGTGCCCGCAAAAAGTGTTGCATGTCCAAGTCTGGAAAATGCATCCCAATTGATTCCTCTGTCAGAATCTAATGAGGAACTAAGAAAAAGATGTGCCTTGCCCTCCTCTCAAATGGGTCGGAGGGAAATCTTGAAATTTCCCCTGGAAGGGTTAAGTCGACTAAAAACCCTCTTAGAAGATGTGCCCTCACTCTGGATGAATCCACCCTTGCTGCTGGACACTTTGTAACTACTATTGAAGAATGATGGAAGACCTAAATGATATTCCCGGTGACTATGGTGTGTCTCTCAACACTGAAATCAGCCAACTGGTGTCTTCCTCCTAGAATCCACTGAACTATCTCTCCTGAGATGTGCCTCTCTCCTCAATGACAAGTCATAATCTACATAATCATGAATTAGGTCGCTGACCCTTCCTTTATAGCTTTCCAAAACCCTAAATCCCTGCTGAAACCCTAATTCACTGTTGACTTCCAAAACCCTAAATCACTGTTGAAACCCTAATTCATTGTTGACTTCTTCCCTCCAAGTGACTTTTACTTTATTTTATTATTCCATGATTAAATCACTTAATTAATTAATTAATTAATTAACCATTTTACCTCTAAAAAGTGATTTATCCATCCTGATGGCTTCTCTAGCCACTGAAAGTCACTTCTCACCATCTTATCCTGTAGTTCTCTTCTTCCCGATTTCGATGAGCTATCACACTAAGAGGTTTCTCCAAGTAATATGCCCATTATGACCTTCTTAGTGAATTTAATTAAGATATGACCCATAATAACTCAAAATTATGAAAATTGTCGGAATGCAACGAAACCAAATCCAAGCTGTGTGGAATGGATCCTGATGATGAACAATGCAAGTCAAGCCCAAATAAACCCCTCAGTATCTCTCGAACTCTCTATCACCCCTATCTGGCTACTCGGGTAGGCATAACACTTTGAAATGTTGTAATGTTATAATGTCCCAAAATGGGGACATTACAGTCCTCCCTGTTGGAAGATTGCTTGTCCTCAAGCAATAACTGAATCCAAATACATATGATACCAGGGTCCCATATCCACCTGTGTGACACAAGGTAGACTCCCCTCAAGATGTGGTCTCTCCAAGTGCTTACCATGCCTGACGCCCACATGCTCCTGATGAGTAGAATGATCAATGGCCAAGAATCTCAATCAACTCCCTGAGCAACCACTCTAGTCTAAACTCAATTCCATCAAATGTTGAACTACCAAGCATTCCAATCCCCGGATCCCATATCAAAATATGAATTGCATTTCCTCGTGAGATATAATCTTGTAACATATCACTACCATGAGTCTCTTGTGAATAAAACACGGTCTCAAACCAAAATGAGTCTGTCCTACCAGACCATACCAAACCCAACATGGCCCCCACCAATTGAACATGTTGTTGCCATAGTGAGTTACTGCAAGACCTCAACGAATCACCAACTAGTGATGTGCTCTCCCCAATACTCAAACTCAATGGAAAATCAAGGGGGCTTCCCTCTGCAAAGGTCCACTCATCTCCACCAGTCAATGAAATGCCCAACCCTGTAATACTAGGGTTCCATGCTAGTCTCTGACAGAGACCATCATGCTAATGCTACTCTACTCTGATCATGACTGTCTGATCAAAGTATCCATTCTGGATCCTCCACTCCTAGATCCTCATAAGATGAAACAAACTATTGACCAAATGGACTCCTAGATCCCATGTCAAATTTGGAAGTTCATCACTTCCAATCCCCACTAACTGTTGATGTGCCCTACCAGTAATTGTCGAAATCACTCCACCCTCATCCCAATGAGAGTCTGGATATGTAGCAACCTCTGAGATATCCTCTGTCCCATGGCCTAGTATACTCTCCATCATGCCCAAGGCCTCAACTATCTACCTCTGATGATCCACCCCTATCTTGATGT
Organism: Picea mariana; assembly: GCA_032191745.1. Lineage (NCBI taxonomy): Eukaryota > Viridiplantae > Streptophyta > Pinopsida > Pinales > Pinaceae > Picea > Picea mariana. Next base: position 37,173 of record JASDQU011101553.1, read on the forward strand.
ATGCAATCAAGACACTCCTATTAGGTGGTCTCGGTCTACCAAATCTCCATGCCCCCTGCCACTGTCTAGATCCCCCTGTGCTACTATCAATGATGAAAGTATCGGGTAAGACCATCATAAATATCTGCAACCAACTGTAGGACTGGAAAGTAGCATATGCTTTGGTCAATCCAAAGTTCTTAACCAAAAGCTCATCCATCGACACCCATGGTAAATAATCACCTGTACTAGTCACTGAACACCAACCATCAGGTACAATAATAGGTATCTCTACCAACTGTGGGCCAATCATTCTCCATCATCACTCACGCAACTGCTTCTATGGTGAAGGTGATCTCCCAGATCTATATACTGCTGCAAGGGAGAGGAATATCCATGCTCTACTGAGTACATCTCCTCCCTGCCATCTAGTGCATCCCCCTGAATCCCATTATACACCTCTGTATGTCTTTGTGAACTACCACTCATCATTGTGTGCCCCTACATACTCATGTGATCTCCTGTATACACCTGCAACATCATGGATCCTGGGTGTACTATGGGGTCATCCACTACATGAAGGTCAACCAATCCTGGAACATAAATGGAAGTGTCCTCAAAACTTCCCCTAGCTCTGGAATCCCCATGTGCACGTGTGTGCCCAACTGTCTCACAACTCCTCGTGAAGGGTGGTCCCTGTGACCTATGGATATCCTCATGTATCTATGGATCATATCTCTCCATACTCATCAGTGATCCTAGGTACTCCTCATGCTCCTCCCTCAACTAGTGCTCCACTGCTAAACCACCAACATCCTCTCACAATGTGGCTGAGGGATATATCTGAATCTTTGCTAAAATAGGTGTAGTGGATTTTTGTCTAGTTTCCTCAAGGAGCTCCTCTGAATTAGACTCTGATTCCTGAAGGGTTTTCTGTGTGCCTTCCAAGAATCTTCGTGTTCTCGCCAACGCATGAGTGATTTGGTCCACCTGAACCTCCTTCTCCCTCAATTCCCTATGATACATCTCGCTAACCTCCAATAGGTAATCCCTATCCATCAACAACTGTTGGTAGTCAACCCTCATCACAATCACTCTCTCGCTGAGTGTATGGAAGTCATCAATGACAAGTCCCCCATCTAAACTATCTTGTGCCATCAAGGCCCTCCAACAATAACCTGCCACTAATGCATGTGTATCATCAATGCATCTAGTGGCTGCCATGATCATGTCCTCACTGACTCTCAATTG
>JASDQU011101554.1:5328-26532 GCA_032191745.1 Picea mariana
CGCCATTTCTATACACATCAGCAATCTTATAGTGGGTCACCTCTCATTCTTTGCACACTTACAACATTCCATTGAAGACTTGTTTTTTGCAGAAAACTTCCTCTCCCATGGCCATTTCTCTCTGCACAGTGGTGCCCAACGCATTTTCTTCCACAAGCACGAATGCCCACCTAGTACATGATGTTGGGCATCGACACTGTCACCTGTCAAGAAAACCTTGTTGAAATCTTCGTCGAGCACGAGGATGGAAAAACGAGAACTTCTTGAATGCTCTTCTTTTGTTGCATTGGATCGACATCCACATTCGCATCCGCCATGGATGTAGTTGAATCAACAGACGACGCTTATGCTTCTCTCGCAAAAACACTCAACAAACAATGTATCGTGTGCACGCGTAATTTGCAACAGCCAAGACTACCCACCCAAAGGTAGGATGTAAATACATTGCCATTTCGAATTCTAAAAATTGGGGATTCTTTTGGTTCACCGCAGTGGCTTTTTGTAGATCAACTCGACTGCCAATGCTTTGGACAATAACTCCAGGACGTAGTCTATGCTGGGCGATTAATAACCAGCCTATTGTAGAGTCTTTAAGACTCTGCAGTGTGGATGGATTCCTCATCGATGATGGCACTGATATCCATAAACCCATGGTATGGATGACCACGTGACGCGATTTACTAAGTGATGGATGCATCTGGTATGCATGTTTGTTGAGTTCTTGAGGTGGATGGTATGCTGTCGTCATATGGGCTTCTTGAACTCTCGAGGTAGACAAATATCTTGTTTGGATTTCTTGGGAGGTCAAGGCGTGGTTGAATTAGTGTAGCATAATCGGTGAATTAAATTACCCACTTACTCACAATGCTAGGCTGCGTCGTTGAATTAGTGTAACATAATTGGTGAATTAAATTACCCACGTACCCACAACGCTAGGCTAGATCTCAACATAGCTCAATCGACTTGATTCAAGGCGCAAATATTCTGAGAASGYTGTTTGAACCTGTGTTAGCTCCTGGGCGTGATCCTTCTTTGTTTGACAAGATCTTACTGGTAGGCTAGGGTGGATAGGAGTGGAGTTGTGAGGAGATTGCATTGAAGGTATAGATGCCAATAGAACAGTTGCTGGGCACAAATATGACATCCCTCACAAAGACTACGAAGTAGAATTCTCTTGTGTGTTTTTAAAGGACCCTGCGAATTTGGATACAAGATGAATAAGGGTTTACAAATATCTTCAATGCTTTTGCGACTTCAATGATTTCTTAGATTTCCTTCAGTGGTCATTGAATGAATTTATACAGTCGACATTTCTTAAATTTCCTTCTATGATAATTGAATTAATTTATACAGTCCACATCCACATGTTTGTCTTTTTCTCTACTACCAACACTCCATTCTCGCACTGAAAACTTGAAGTGAAAATGTAAGATTGAAGTTAATAAAATATACACCTTTGAAGTGAAAATGTAAGATTGAAGTTAATAAAGTATACACCTTCTTTGTGATCTTCTTTTTAATTTTTATATTTGATTTCTTTTAAATAACAAATCCTACCTGTGATATCTTTTAAGTAAAAATTGCAAATATGATTTTTTTAATTTTTATATTTGATTTCTTTTAAATAGCAAATCCTATCCATGGAATCTATCCATGGAATCTTTTAAGTAAAAATTGCAAATGCGATCTTTTTTTTTAATTTTTATATTTGATTTTTTTTAAATAGCAAATCCTAATGTGAAAACTTTCAAGTAAAAGTTTCAAATGTGATCTTTTTAATTTTTGTATTTGATTTCTTTTAAATAGCAAATCTTACCTGTGAAATCTTTTAAGTAAAAATTGCAAAAGTGATCTTCTTTTTCTTTTTAATTTTTATATTTGATTTCTTTTAAATCTCAATTCCTACCTATGAAATCTTTTAAGTAAAATTTACAAATGTGATCTTCTTTTTAATTTTTATATTTGATTTCTTTTAAATCGCAAATCTTACATTTGAATTCTTTTAAGTAAACTTTGCAAAGAGGCTAAGCTTCCCCTCTAGCGGAGGCTTTTCGTTCAATTTTTCCATTTTTTAATTTATATTATAAATGCGAAGTATTTCAGAATTGAAATAAATTTAATATTTCAGAATTGAAATTTAAAAGACATAGCACTAGTCTTGTTTTTGTTTTGCCACGTCGATTTATTATCACACGTCGACTCATTATCACGAAACATTCTTGTATGACATTAAAACCATGTTTTCATAAACTCTGAGACCACCCTTTCATCATAATTCGGAATATACTTAAAGGTTATAACGTCATTATACATTTAAATACAATTATTAATGGAAAGCACTTTAATGATACATTAGGGATTCATATAACCTCGTCATAAACGGATATCAATCTTTGAACATTCATAGCCTTATGAATATGACAACATTGTAAACATGCATATCCTTCTGATCAAATGTCAACATAATAAATTTATAATAAATTAATAAATTAGAGGATGAAAATATCCTTTTAAAATGCCCATTAGATACTTATATTAGAATTTGATTTTATGACCCTCGGATGGAGTGCCACTTGGCCAACATCAGTGGACACATGGAATGGAGTGACTAGGGGAGTTATTAACCCTAGTCACTAGCCCATAACCCATAACCACTGCATGGTTCACACCCCACAAACAGTAATGGTAGTGCGCTTGAACAACCAGGCAAGGTTAATGGTTGCGCGCGCAAGCCAGACCAGTCGTACCAGGCCTAGGGTGACTATCAATTCGGATCTAATGGCTAGGGAGGTCGTTAATGCGTGGAGTAATAAGCAGGCAATTGCCCTGGTGCACTCATACTTTCTCCTTCCGCCCTTGTTCATGCTCTTCGGTTCCTCTTAGTGTTTTTTCATCGTCATCCTCTGTGTTTTTTTCTCGGACGTTCTTTCACCTTACCCTCTCATCACCCCGCTCCTTTTCTTCATCATCCTCTGCAACTATGCCGACTTCACTACTTCTTTGCTCTATTTGGTGAACTTTCACCATCCCTTTGCGCTCATAAGATTCTTCTCTGCAACTTCACCGGTGCCTCTCTTCTCTATGCCCTTTCGAGCATTCCCAAGCATCTTCTTATTGCCTCTTCGCCCTCAGCCCTATGCCTCTACATTTTTCCTAGCATGCCCAGAGAAAGGGGGAAGTCTAAGAGAGGTGCGCGGTACTATAGCGCCCTCTCCAGGCCTGACAGACTTTCCCCCTCCCAATTGGCTCTCATTGCTCGTTTTTCTATCCCAAGGCACAATAACCAGGAGTTGTTGGAGGCACATTCGTCCTCCCCACACTCGCTCCATTGCTTTATCCTAGCTAAGGAGGAAGCGCCACCATTATGCGTGTGCATTCCTCTGGCCACTAGTCTTCTGCCCCTCCAAAACTCAACCCTTAGGACTCGTATTATGGCGATGACAACTACATGGTGGAGGAGGAAATCCCCCCAAGCTGGCAGGTGAACGAGAATATAATGGTCACCAATGAGGACAAGGAGGAGGATCAACCCCAACCATGTGCAAATCGCCTCACGGAGGAGCACCTCCAACTTATCTTTGAAATTCGGCAAAAACAAAATGATTAGATGCACTCGCAACGCATCCTCAACCAAATGATGGACATTCTGTATGACACACTAGAGGACGCTCTTGCGTGGACTTGATCCCCAGCGTGCGGCCAATGGTACACCCTTGTCTACAACATCGATGGACATCCAAGCTCGCCAGTAAAGTAAAGTCTCCAGGTATCTGTTCTTTGTTCAATCTAGTTGTAGGTTTAATTTTTTGGTTTATTCCAATAATAGACTAGATGGTCATAGAGGCCACTCATACACTGTGCATACAATTTTGTTCATAGATGGTCATGGAGGCCACTCGTACACTATCAGTACAATTTTGTTCATGCAGCTAGGATGTATAATTTTGTAAAGTCATTTTTGTTCAAACAGTTTCAGTGCATATGGGGATGTGTCAAACTTGAAGCTTCTAAGGGCTACCTGTTCTGGTTTCCCTTTTATGGCAGAACAGGTGACTAACACTTGACAATGTATGGATAACACATATTAATACAAAAATGTTTTTATTTAAATTGATTTTATGACATTTATAATAATAATAGTTTTTATAATTTATTAATTAAAAAAAATTATGTAATATTTTTAGCATTTATGTTTTAAAAATAATATGGAAAGTGAAAGATTAAATGGTGGAGATCCATTTAATACTTAGAACACATTTAATAATAGCCATATATTTTTTGTTAATAAAACATTTAACAATCATGTTTTTTTTAAGTTATAAAAAACAAAAACCTCGTCAACATATTTTGAACTTCTTACTCCAAATCATTAAAATAAATTTCAAATTTCCATTAAAACAAGTTGTAAATTTCTCCACATTCAAATTCAATCTTTTATATATAATTCTCGTATGGGTTTCTTGGACAAATTTCTTCATTTATTCATTATCTTTGAAAAAAACAACAGCTTGGGAATGATCAATTGATAGTTAATGAAGAAATTTGTGAAAAATAAACAAGTATAGTTATGTGTAGTTATGTGAAGTATTAATATGTAAAATTTATTTTACTTGTTTAAAGTCACGGTGGTTATGGAAAAATTATACAAAATTATGGTGTTTATTGTGAAATTATAGATACAGTACTTAAATTAAGAAATAACATCATTTTTGTTTCAATGTTAAATTTTATTTTATTTATGATTTTTTTTTGAATATTAAATATTATTTTATTTTAACTATAAATAAATATCATGTTAAAATTCAATTTTTTTATTTTAAATCTTAAATTTATTAATAAAATTATGTAATATTATTCTATTGATAGTTTGTAATATTTTATTTTACATCGCATATCATTTAGTATTAAATTTAATTTTTATATTTAATATTTTTAATTCGTGAATATGTGAAGGATTGAATTGATTCAAGGAGTGTGGAGTGTTGGTACAATGATTCTCCCGAGAGATTTTTTTTCTTCCAAAAACAAGATGTTGTTCAAAACATCCCTTTTATAATAGGCATACAAACAAAGTGGATGTGTTGAATGATGGTCAAACACTCACACAACAATGTTATATCAATGGATTCAACATTTAACACAAATATGTATGAGGTGAGTACATATTTATCATTAATCATATTCATTTATTCATCATCATTTCAATACTTGCAGTTTAAATATAATTATAATTATGTCTTCTTTTGAATGTAGTATCAACTTTACACATTGATGAGTTTTTATGAACATTGCAATGGGGTTTCAATAGCTTTGGGTGATTTCATCACGCAATACTACTCATGATATATGTAAATGGATGTCAACACTATTTAGAGTTGGAAGCAATGAATGTTTAAATTGACATGTTCGATCTTTCATCAAAGACTATGTTGTATCCTAAATTGAGGCATTAAGGTGACACGTTTATTTCTTTAGAAAAAATTGAAATAATAGTGTTTATATATATTATCTTCTAATGTTATATCATTTTGGGATATTGACCAACTCCATGATATTATTATGTGTATGGCATGTCCGTCAATAAAGTCAAAAGGAAGGGAAAACAAAATTTGTGTTTTTCGTGATTTAAGACAAATTATGCACTCATGTCAAGACAATGCATCTGCACAAAACGCAGTTCCAAGGATCTTTGAAGATTTCAGCGAAGAAAATTTTTTCTTGAAGTATTTTAAAACCACTTGGCTAGCCAACAATAAAATATGTGAGTTTTTTTTAGCTAGATTCATGATTGTGTTATATGACCTAGAAAATACTTGGAACAATTGAATGCATCAAGTGTAGAGCAAACCAAATCCTTGATGAAGGTTGTGTAGTTGATTCAAAAAGTAACAATGAATATTGAGTTTGTAGCCAAAATATGGATACTTGTGATACTTGGGATAGTGTCATCTATAAAGGGTTAGATATACACTTTTGTGATTGCACGTGGGAATTAAACAAAAATGTTTGTAAGCATGTACTAAAAGTTGGTATGCTACTAAACAACAATGTTTTAGGATATAATCTAATGTCAAATGTCGCTACCTCTAGTACAAAGGCCTAGATTTTTAGTTGATTTAAATGAAACAATTGTATTCAGTCCAGAAATCGAAATAGAGCTCCTACCACCCTTCAATTCTTCTCATAATCTCAATTGTCATAATTAAACAAACATTAATGACGTGAATAATAGTGCTCCCTATAACGGCCCAGCTGTTACGACACACAAGCGATATACAACATGGAAAAAAAAAATTTCTCATTGCAAGGAAAATTAAAACATCATAATAATTAGCAACATCATCGACAGATCAATCACATATATCAATGAACAATAATAACGCAATAATAGTCAATTACGACACAATGTCGACACATCATCCCCATGAACCATGACATGCATATTGATATATTAACACCATATTTAACAACAACCCAACATCAATGCATTCTACAAATAATGACGACACCTAAAGGTACAAATCTTAATGTTCAACAATCATCAAGGCACAAATAATCTACTTATTAAATTTTTAAGGAGCAATGATATCCACATAACTTTCAGGCAGGGTTGATTTTAAGGATGGAGCTTTATATTCAAATGTAGAAACATGTGCTAATCTTACGATTCCTTAATATGCAAAATGTAAGACGTTTGGTGACAATTTTGTGAAAATATTCAAATCTATAAGGATTGTATATACTTTCTATAATTTTTTGGTGATTTTTAAGGTAAAATAATTTTATTCTATGGAATATGGGCGAATGGTTTTTAGAAAAAATGGAAATTTGCGAATCTTTTTTTGAGAAAAACCATGGAAAATTAGTCCATTTGCGAAATTTAGCCTGTAAAATCATCTATGCTTTCAGGAGTGCGATTCAATCATTCATCAATTTCGATAATCAACATCATTTTCAAGGTAAGCACAAGATACACTGCCAGATTGACATATTCACTTATTGATCATTGCGCCAATAATCAACCAATAATCATTCTCCTGGAATCGTACCATAACATTGTTACAAGCATGCTAGATAACCAAGGTGTAAACATTTATGCATCAACTTATTCCAAGGTGCAAGCAATCCTAACCCTACTCATCTGCATAATCCAAGGCGCAAGATAAACCATTTCTAAACCATCACACGACATAAAATTCAAAGGCGCAAGAAGTCTAATGTCAACATTGATAATCTGTTAATTCATTATTCATTATTCATTGATAAATCTAAAATCGCAAGTAAAGATTGTAATCCATCATTCATCAAGACATTCAATGACGCAAGGAGTGTTAATCCAACATCCATTAGGGCATCCATGGCGCAAGCAAGTGTTGCTAATCCAATATACGACAACATAAGAGAAAGCGCCAGGTAAACAACTATATTTGTTGCATAAGGAAATCTGGCCATATAAATAAGATCATTCATTGCCTAGAGCTGAGGCGCAATAGTATCATCATTTAATTCATTGCACAAGGATTATAAGGTCTAACGAGCAATCACCACATCACAAATCATTACATGCAGGTAGTCTAAAGTCTCTAAATATCAGTCTTTACTTCAAGGTTTCGCTGCGCGCGAGGAGTCGAGGGTCTGACATCATGCGTTGCAATAAAAATTCAGTGCGTGCAAGGAAATGATTTAATTATCTAATCATTCATTGATTCAGTGTGTGCATGCATTATTTGAACTATGTCATTCATTGACACTGCAAATCATCACGCAAATCATCGTGTGTGTGCATGCTTTATTTTCGCAATTCTGATCTCTTTAATTTCACAATTCTGATATCTCTTTATTTTCACAATGGATATAGTGTAATAAGGATTATATATGTAATTTGACGTCCCTTTATTTCGCAATGGATCAAATTGTAATAAGGATTATATATATGTAATTGGCGTCGCTAATTTCGCAATGGATCAATTTGTAATAAGGATTATATAAATGTAATTCGATGCCGCTTTATTTTCGCAATGGAGCTAATGGTAATAGGTTGATCATATATGTATTTTGCCGTCGTTTCATTTCCGCAATAGATTTAATTGTGATAAGCTCGATTATATATGCATACTGATGTCGCTTCCTTTCGCAATGGACTCAATTGTAATGATAATGATTTCATAAGTATTTTGATGTCTCTTATTTGGAATGCACATAATCATAATTGAACATGTTCAATATGTATTCAGATGTCGTCTTTTTTGCTTGGGTTTAGTTGTAGTAGGAGTGATATATATGTGTAATTTATTCTCATCGTAGCTTAACCAATCTCAACATCCTTGGATAATTGCTTGCTCAACCCTTAGATCTAATTGTTCTCTACGCTTTTGTATTTTCGCCAAGCCCTTAGCGTTCAATGTAGATCCATTGCTCCACGATGGTATGCAACCTTGTGTTTTCTAGTCTCTGTGAATTGTTGGTCTTTGCGCTTGTTGCTACCATTGAGTTTTACCAAGACTCCCACACACCTCGGTGTTACCTGCCACCTTCCAAGCCTTCACCCTATGTGTTGTGCTAACTAAAGTGCGACCTTCCTCTCCAAGTCCACTGGTGTCCTTTGCATGTGCTTGCCACTTTCCATCTCTCATTTGAGTTGTACTTATCCTTTAGCTTATCCTGCCCAACAACCACAATTCACCTGACCCTTTTCCCAGCCTCTGTGTTTGCACGCTTCCTATCCGCGTTTTACACTTGCTTGGGTGTTCATACTTCTTGGGTTCAACGAGATAATTCCCAGCCTGATTATCCTCACGTGACCTTCCCTTGGATTCTTTATGGCTTACACTCAAAATCCGCATTCGAAATTGCCCATAGGTTTAAAGGAATGGAAGTCGGTGCAACGTGATCCGGTCAAGTTCTCTCATTTTGTTGGGTTATGGTTGCTCAACATAATTATTACAATGCCTATGGGTTAGCGAATTGCAAAGAGACGACTCACACAAAAGGCAAGGAAAATCTGAAGTTGACGGACGTCTCTACGTTCATGTGCCTTAATTTAAAGTGCAATTAAGGAAGGAATTTCCGCCTCTTCAGAGCCACGTGAAATTCCTCCATTTGCGCTAATGCCCATGCCTTCATTACATGTTTGAGGGTGTTTGTTTAGTCAGTCTTTTTCTATGTCTTTTCGTGTTGGAAGCAACCAACCTAGTACAATTTAACTTATCAAAATTACCTTCACTGACGAAACTAGGCTTGGAGACGCTCTTCGACAACTGAGGACCCTTCTCGCTTTCCCTTTCTAATCGCCGAGACCTTACCGGTGCCTCCTAGCCAACGCTAGGGGTACTCTTCTTCCCCCTGAGTCCCCCGAGCCACAAAGGGGCTACGCACACAAAACAGAGAAAGCTAGCTCCCTACCACTCTCTCATCGAGCTGGGTATCCCAACTCCCACAAGAAAAATAAGTCAAGAAAAATATTGGCAGTGTAACCTTACTCCTACGAATCGTCCCCATACCCCATCTCGGCCATTTCTTTTATAGAGTTCTCTTAGTGACTAGTTGCCAAAATGCACATTAAGTTTTTTTTGTTAAATTTTTATTAGGAATATTCTCCCTCGTACACTTGTAACCTGATCCCTTAGTTGCATCAGAAATTCATTTAATTAATTAAATTAACTTGTCATTTTTCCTCGCTTATCTAAAAGTGTTCCTAAAAACGCTCATCGATGTCCCTTTATTCCCTCACATTTCCTTAATAACTGACGTCTTTTTTAATTCTTAGTTGAGTTCGAAAATGGAAAGTTCTCTAGACTAGATTCCCTCCCATGTTCCACATTCCTTTTGTAATTAAGTTTCCCCTTTTTGTTTAAGTTCGAATTTAGCAAGTTTTCCACAAAGCCAATGATTAATCTTTCAAATCATTTAATCCTCCATTAATTTTTAAATTTAAAATTTTTTACCCCCATTTTTTTCATTCTCCCTTTATTACTTTCTTAATTAATTTTTAGTTCTCATGTCCTATTTAGACCTAGGCTTTAAATTCAATTAGGCTCAACAAAATTGTTTTTAAGGGAAAAATTTATAATTTTTAAACTTTAATCATGCAATAATTATCTTAAGGTTGACTAGGTCAAAATGAGATATTGTTTTTTAGGTATGTAGGTTCATTGACTCACCAGTGTTAAAACCACGATGTGTCTTTCAAGACGCACTACGTGCTCCGAGGGTGCCACTTGCCTTCATTCAAGTTTCATCTATGCGATGTGTCTTTCAAGACGCACTATGTGCTCTAAGGGTGCCACTCTCCTTTTGACTGATTTTGGTAGACATCCACCCTTGGAGTTAATACTTCGTCAAGCGAACTTGTGGGAGACTAAGGGTATCTATGGAATAATGACCCTGCCTTATTGTGTTCCCCTTAGAATCATCGTGAGCGATTATCACAAACTGCCCTCATGGCATCGTGGATCTCTAGAACTAGGTAATTGTTAAACTACAGTTCGAGCCACGACGAAAGTACTAGTAGGTTGTGGCAGGGTTGTTGTCACACCTCTCCCTCAATATCTCTGGTTGTTGTGTGTGACCCCTTTACTCCAAATGTGAGTCTGATTAACAAGCTATCGTCAGCCTGCATCCATCAACGAACATGTCAGCTATCTATAAACAACATCATAATATATCAGTCATATGTCACATATGTAATAACATAAATACGCAAACCATAAACAATCCACTTCGTGACTCGATCCAGAGTCCAAGGAGGTCCATCGATGCCATCGACATCCTCAATCTATCCAGAGTCCTGAACACTCGGGAAAATCTAGTCAATAACACCTGGCAATACAAATATAATCCAATATATATCATCATATCAAAATCATCATCATAATCCATAAGCAAAATAATCAATTATATAATGAGCCGGATCACTTTCACGCAAGTGTCCTCAAAGAATAAGTTGCGTTAGGTGCATGCAAGAGCGGGATGTTACATACACCCTCTATTGTTTTAAACTTTGTCTCGAAGTTTCACAGTATACAAGTGCAAAAATAAAGTATCTCACAATATCTAAATGTCTAGCTATCAAACAAAAATGGAAATTGTTGACGCATATCACATGCATCCTCCCATGTAGCTGAGTGAGGACTATAATTGTCCCACTGGACCTTGAACTGATCAACTGTTCGACCCATAGATGTTGAATGCGATGGTCCATAATGCATATTGGCTCCATCGTGAATGCACCCTCGCCCAACATCCGCCAAGAACTCAAGTCAATCACATGTGTAGGATCACTAACCTAAAGTCGAATCATGTTTTCTGCACCACTATTAGTTAACCCCCTGTTATTCATGATGTACTTACAAAGATGTGCCATCAACAACCATAAAGGAATAAGGCATCACAGAAAACCACAAGGCCTTGTGTATAGTTTTTTCTTTTAAAATTAAAATACATTGCTTTACCATTTTGCAAGAGAGGTTCATCTCAACAATCTTGTGTATTCATTCTATAGTTATTGAGGGTGTCCTATACAATAGAATTGTGAATAGCTCAACTAACTTGATTTTGTTATTTTACTAGACTTCATTTGACTTGATTTTCCAGTTTTGAATTTGTGTGTTATTAAAATATTTTATTCTTTTATAAATTTTTGGTCTTAAAAATTTGGGTGTTAATCATTGAAGAAAAACTTTTATATTATCTTTTTATGTGCTATTCTATTTTTTTTAATTTACAATTAAATTTGTGCATTCCATAGTGTTGACAAATCCATCCTTAGTTTTTGTTACAACCTTGCCATTGCCTACTTACCATCTCCTCCTTATTTATCATTTGCTATTCCTTATTTGCCATAGTTACTAATATGCACATTCTAATAAAGCAATTAAAATTTTTAATGTTGTATAAATTAAGATATATTGAGATATAAATTGGATAATATATATCCTAGCCTATGCAACATTAATGATTTGAGAAGAAATACATATTGTTTTCCATTTGCTACCCTCCAACTTCAATGATGTCATATTCAATTTGACATTGAAAATGTCGGTTGATGTCCCTCACCTTTTCCCATCCATCCCCACTCTAACTTTTTCTTTCGTTGTATTTCTGAGCCAATGATTCTATGCCCAAGGAGGAACCCAAAACCATGTTTTTGCATTGAAACCCCCCTCCCCACCTATGTATCCCATCATGTTGTTGTTCTATTCCACATTGCCATACCATACTAAGCTTCAAACCACCACAAGCTTTAAATCTAGAGATCTGTGTGTAAGTAGAACCTTATGATCCATGTTCTCCATTTACAAACCATTATCTCAGAACCAAGAGGACACCAAAACCAAGATCGTTGATGTCGCCTTGGCTATTGGGTGTGGTCTCAATAGCCATTGGGGCAGGTGCTTGAAGGAGTAGGAGTTGGATCTTTCTAAAGGTTGGTGAGGCCAAAGTCTATAAGGTAAGGCTCGAGCACAAGCAAAATTAGAGATTGGACTAACTGAGTTAGAGTTTTCCAAAGTAAATTAGTTCAAAATTTGGTTTGAACATTGATGATTTTCATCAAATAATGTGTTCCCTTTTCTTTTCCCTTTGTTCCTTGTGCTCTACAAACCACGATGTCACGATTTTCCAAATTCCCATGGACTAAGCCACCATCCATTAGCAGTCTCTTTTGTGCCACTAAAAAACCTTTACCCACCAAAATCTTTCTTGCCACCCTACATACCCTACCCCCTTTGGATTTGAACCTGTGACCTCTTAGGAGGAACCACATGTTCTTAACCATTAGGTCCACTCAAATTGTATAAACCCGGGACAAAAAACACTTTTAACCAAGTGAGCTTTTAACCAAGTGAGCTAGTGAAAAACATATAGGTTTATATTTCAGACATTGTAAGTGTGGATAGGGGGGTAGGGTATCTATACTTATTGTAAGTCACGTCGCTCCATGGAGTGATCCCTTGTCCCACAAACAAAAGGGTCTCATACAACAATTTGGTGTTTGACTCGGTCGTGACCTCGAAATTAGATTATTATTTATTATTTTATTTAATGTTCATAATATACATATCACTAATATTAAAAGCAAGTGAAATAAGTAGATTAATGTCATTATTTTTAAAAGTGATTGATACATGTAGCTAGACAACCTACACCAACATGATTCATAATACATTATTTTACACTATGATAAACATACCTATAATATAAAATCAAGTAGGATAGGCATATATTGTGGCCATTGGAGTAGTTTTATTTATTCATAGTATACTCTTCTCAACTTGATTTATAATAAAGATGACCTACACTAAAGTGAAGTGATTCATAATACATTATTTTACACGATGGCCAACATATCTATAATATAAAACCATATAGAGATTCACATTATACCCCAAAATAATCAATCGGCCTCCCAATGAAAAATGCATAAATCTTCATAATCTTGAAACAAAAACATGGATCAATTTCTACCAGGTACTCTACATTCCAATGTATCTAAGTTCATATTGTTATAACAATGGATACATGATTATGAAGATCTAGCGAGACTTTGCTACTGATGTGAAGTAACAAACTTCACAGAAAAGACTTAAAAAATAATTCCACTTATTTCTAACCGATGTGTCCCAATCAGCATAAAAAGCAGCCTCATCAGCTTTATGAAATTCCCTTATATATTATCAATATACACCAAGCATTTAGAACATCGAAATATTCTCACTAGGCAATAAAATTTGTTATATTTGGAGACTTTGTCTCAAAAAGCATAAAAAAAATCCTCCATGCATCAAAATAGAGTTAATCGTGTTTGGATATGTTAACGATGCATAGTGTGCACACTTATATTATTAAGAGGGATATAAGTTATTACATTATTGAATACTAATACAATAGAATAGATTAGATTGTGATTCTATTATATAGTATTATATAGTGTCTACATGTTATGAGATCTATCTTATTTCAAATATAATAAAGAGAGGTTGTGAGAATATCTCAAATACACACTAAACTAGGAGATTATAAAAAGCACTCCATTTGCTCAATCTCATATAGATATTAACTTATACTCACAGGTCATTTTATCATGTCACCTGTCATGAGAACAATCATACAACAAGTAACAAGTATTAGTTACATTTTCCAACACGTCCCCTTGATGAATATTTGTTGATTGTATCTTGGTCCATTTGTTTGCTCTTGTTGGTTGTGTTGGATGATTTCTATTACTGGTCCATTCTTCACTTTTGGGCTTTCTCACTCTGGGATTTATCCATGAGCTTTTTTGTATTTCTCCCATACCTTCATAAATTAGATTATTGATGCCCATATTAAAAACAATTCATCTACCGAGATACATGGGTACCAATTATTGTACTCATCAGTTTTGTAGAAATGCTTTTCATATACGTGGTTCATCAATATATTAAATTTTTCCTTAATCATATTTTGGTCGCACACACTTTGAGATTCTTCCATATCACACCCCCCTTGAATCGAAGACTCTCGATTTTTCAACCTTCATCAAGCGTTAGACTACATGTACATTTTTCATCCCCGTACCTCTCATAGTGGTCTATTACACAACTTGATCTAAATTCTCTCTATGCATAAGAGGGATAACTTAGTGAAAATCCGCACAACACTTATGCTTGAACACAAGAAATAGGGCTTGCAACAACATGAGGAAATCAACTTGCCTATGGCTAAGCTTACAACTTCGATCATAACCTTGGGGTGTTGGGTACAATCGATCATGCACCTCTTGCATCGTATATGCATCATTATTTCATGCACAGCAAGAATTTAAAAATGTTTTACATCAACACAAAGGTTACCAATTATATGCCCAATATACACCATTCATCTCCATTCTACGTTTAATGTTTTTTGTTAGAGTAGTTAATTCTAACAATGAAACTATATTAAGTTAGCTAGGCTCAATACAGTTATTAAATTACGAGTCTGGCCAGATATCAATAGAGGAGGCATCGATGGATTGTGATATTGCAATTGTTGTGTCAAACTCAATACATTTAATAACTTCCATTTGCAAAGTGCAGATTGATACATGAGTAACTTGGAATTCACCCTTACTCACCAGAAATATGTCACAATGCTTACTTGGAACCAACAACCACCCTGCCAGAGTTAGACACAACAATTACAATATAACAGTCCACTGATGCCCTCCTATATCGATATCTGGCTAGAATCATACTTCGACACATACATAGAGCACTTGAAAAACAACAAAACTAGGAAGTGAGAAAAATGCGTTCAAAAACTCAAGCCATCCTCTGCTGCTACGACATCAAACACATTGTGCTCACGCCATTTCTATCCATGACAACAATCTTACAGTGGGTCACCTCTCATTTTTTGCACACATACAACATTCCATTGAAGACTCATTCTTTGCAGAAAGATTCCTCTCCCATGTCCATTTCTCTCTTCACAGTGGTGCCCAACGTAGTTCCTTCCACAAGCACAAATGCCCACATAGTGAACGATGTTGGCACCGACACCATCACCAATCAAGAAAACCTTGTTGAAATCTTCGTCGAGCACAAGGATGGAAAAACAAGAACTTTTTGAATGCTTTTCTTTGGCTGCATTGGGCCGACATCCCTCTTCGATGTCCCTTTATTCCCTCACATTCCCTTAATGACTGACGCATTTCTTAAATCTCAGTTGAGTTCGAAAAAGGAAAGTTCTCTAGACTAGATTCCCTCCTATGTTCCAGATTCTTTTTGTAATTAAGTTTCCCCTTTTTGTTTAATTTTGAATTTAGCAAGTTTGCACATAAACAACCATTAATCTTTTAAATAATCTAATCCTCCATTAATTTTTAAATTAAAATTTTACCCCCATTTTCTTCATCCCCCTTTATTACTTGATTAATTAATTCTTAGTTCTCATGTCCTACTTAGACCTAGGCTCAACAAAATTGTTTTTAACGAATCTTTTATAACTTTTAAACTTTATTTATGCAACAATTATCTTAAGGTTGACTAGGTCAAAATGAGATATTGTTTTCTAGATACCTAGGTTCATTGACTCACTAATGTTAAAATCGCGACGTGCCCTTCAAGATGCACTACGTGCTCTAAGGGTGCCACTTGCTTGCATTCATGTTTCATTTACGTGACATGGCCTTCAAGGCGTACTACGTGCTCCAAGGATGCCACTCGCCTTTTGACTGATTTTGGCAGACGCCCTCCCTTGAGGTCAATACTTCGTCAGGCGACCTTGTGGGAGATTAATGAGTCTCTGAAGAATAAGGACCCTGTCTTATTGCACACCCTTTAGAATCTTTGTGAGCGACTGTCATAGTCTGTCCTCATGACATCGTGGATCTCTCGAACTAGGTAATCGTTAACCTACAGTTCGAGGCATGATGGGAGTGCTAGTAGGTTGTGGCAGAACTGCTACCACACCTCTCCTTCAATATCTCTGGTTGTCGTGCATGACCCCTTTACTCCAAATGTGAGTTTGGTTAGCAAGCTATCGTCAATCTGCATTCATCAATGAAACATGTCAGTTATCCAAAATCAACATCATAATATACCAGTCATATGTCACATATGCAATAACAAAAATATTCAAACCATAAATAGTCCACTCCTTGACTCGATCCGGAGTCCAAGAAGGTCCATTAATGCTATCGACATCCTCAATTGGTCCAGAGTCCTACACATTCAGGAAAAAACATTCAATATCACATGCCGATACGAATATAATGAAATACATATCATCATATGCACAACATCATTATAATCCATAAGTGAATTAGTCAATCATATAATGAACCGGATCACTTGCATGCAAGTGTCCTAAAAAAATAAGCTGCATCAAGTGCATGCAAGAGCGGGATGTTACAATTCATTGCACCCCCACCCCCATTCTCACCTTCATACCCTCATATATGAGGATGAAGGTGAGGGATAACGAGTAAAACATATTAGTTGTTACTTATTATTTCCCTCCATCCCTAGTCTCATACTATATTTTACTGATTATTCTTGAAGAGTGGGACACAAGCATTATCCTATGGTTTATTACACCAAGCATGAGTCCCCTTATCCAAGATATGCTACAAAACCAATTTCTTGGGTTATAAATGAGCTAATTGCAAGGCATGTCATCCATCTTTTTGGTGTTAGACCATGCCCTTGTCTTTGATTTAGAAGTACAAAATGGTTTTAATTAAAAAAATTGTCACATCATGGGCAAGCCTTTTATTCCAAGAAATGATTAGGGGATAAAATTTTATGGCTTAGGCACTATACAAAATTTCTAAGAAATGGTGTGAGGTTAAAAACCAAGGTCATAGACTGTGCATTTTTCTTCTGTGGTTTCATGTGGTTTATGAATATGGGCCCATACCACAACAAGTTCACTTTGCTAGGAATCTTAAATAATTTAAATAATACTCTTTAATATGAAAAATACATTAATTTAAATGTTAAGGTTCTCAAATGTCACATGTACATTTCACATCATTGGATTTGCTAGCTTTTTTAATTTAGCAAAAAAAAAACATAAACATTATAAAAAAATTTTACACATAGATATAGATTATCTTCTACATGTTACATTTTTTTTATATTTAAATATTGTCATGTTCATTATATATAGCATCATAGTCACAAATATAGTTGTTAGTTTTTTCAATATGTGTCTTTGATGCTTTGAAATTGTTGGTAAGGAGATCAAGAATGCAATCAGAGAAAACTTATGATCAATTTTTTTATGATGTTGATGTTGGTTTGAACTGTCAAAGAGTTGAAATCAATTCTCGAGCCAATTTTGTTTACAAAATAGATGAGAAGATAGATTCCATGTCCATAGAAAATATACAAAAGTATGAAAAATTTTGTCGTAATGGTTGGAATGAGTTAATTCAAAATGATGAATCGAACACTGGATTGGTATTGGTTATAGTTAGTAATTTTTTCATGCATTTGAGGATAGTTTTCATGTAGTTCTAGATCTAGATACATGTCATTGTATCTTTAGAAATGATTGAGTTGTTATTGTCATTAATTGCAGTTTGGTCATATGTTAAATGAATCTCGAGTATATATAAGACTTGATTCATCGAGTTTAAATTTGGATGAGTTGAATCAAATATATGTTTAAAATATCCACATATGAGCACTTTAGTTGTCCAATCTTTACAACTTGTTGAATAATCAACATACATGAAATTTATGTTTTTGTATTAATGTGAACACATTGAACTCAAAAATTTTTAGTTATGTTGTTCATAGATTCATATTTCGTCTCCCACTACTTGGGCAGACTTGTCTCAATTCTCATTGGGAGAGTTTGAAGAGGGTGAGAGTTCACATGTATAATTGCATGTTGAAAACAAATTTAGTTATATATGAAAATTGCAATGTCATTTAAATTATTAATTTAAAAGAAAAATGTCTAACAATATATAATTTATTGAATCTTAGGGTATGGTGAGTAAGACCATGACTCAACCAACTATGAGATTGCCACCCTCTTGTGTGGTGGATGATATTCAGGTTGGAAAATCACATAAATTATATGTTTCACAATTTAAAACTAAAATTTAATGTGTTAAAATCATTCAATTTTAATTTTTAAATGTGTTACAGGGAAATGTGGAGAAGAGAGTTCCTGAGATTATGCTTGAAGATAATGTGGAGATTTTGTATCTCTTCAGAAGAAATATAACGATCCACTGAGTTAAAAGACAATGCCTTCAATTATTTTTGTTTTCCAAATCCCAACCAAGCCCATCATAAATGAAATGGAACGATTCAATGAGTTAAAAGGAAACGCCTTCAATTATTTTTGTTTTCCAAATGGAAGGTGTTGGGATTTCACAACACGAGTATATTCATGGTCACTCATTTAAACAAACACCTCAGAAGTTTCACAAGTGGAGAGAATATGTACCCATCCTGCTCCTCTTCCTTTGGCAAAGTCGAAATGAATTCCAAAGCGGATGTGTCGCCAATCGACGGGAAATTGTGGAAATTAATGCATTAACTGCTCTTGAACAAAGACTCCCAAAATGCACGCTCCATAGAAATATGGCCACTATCGCTCCACAAATTCATTTCTAAAACCGATGATGACCTAGACTAGGAGGCGATGGAGACCTCTCCCTTCTTCCTTGCCTTGTTACTATTACTGCTATTGCCAGGAGAGGGAAAAGTCCAAGGGAGTTCACTGCGATCATATCTAGAGGTGACGAGCTTAATCTGGTGGGGAAAAATAGAAAACATTCACGAAATGGAGGGTGCAAAATCTAGGAAATTGAAGTTGGTGTTGGGGCCTCTCAAGAAATAAATTGCAGCATGGTAAGCGTCAGGAAGTTCGGTCATTTTGTGGGAGTCGAGCCATATCTTTGCTCCGGTTTTCAGACTTACAAGGAAGCCATGCATACAATAAAGCTCGACGTACAAGGCAACCATGAAGATAAGCAAGCCCGGTGTTGGATTTTACATAACGTGTCAAAGTTTAAAGTCTCGTGTCACCATGTTAATTATAATTAATATAAATTTAGAATAAAAAATAAAATCCTACCTACTCTTCTGAGATCCATGCAACCAACTAAGCTACATCGTGATAAACTTTCCAATGAGGAATATAGTGCTAAAAACTTCAATGGTAATTGATGGATGTGGCTGGCACGCTATGTACAACAATTGGATGCTCGACCTGGTTCTTTAAATAAAATACCCCACCTTGCCATACACATATTCTCTTTATTATTGTTGTTGTGCTTTGTTTTTTTGGTGTGGAGCGATGAACCCCATGCTGCATTAACACAATACAACTATCACCTAAACATAGCCTCCATGGGTTCGAGCATGGGTCTCCTCCAAGGGAACTCATGATTTTCACAATTCACTTGACCAACGTTTTTGTTGTGCTTTGTAATTCAGAAGTGGATATTTTGTTCTACTTTGGGGGTAGATCTAGAAGCATTCATACATAAGAGAATTAAAAATTTAGATGATATCAGTTTAAACAATTTATAGTTGTGGGATTATAGTATGAGATGCTTGGGAGACAAGAATGCAGTGGCTACAAGCCAACAAAGTCTCAGATGTTCAGGGTATTGTCAAAACATTTACTGAACATCAAATGTATTCTCAGATGGAAGATGGGAAAAATTCTTACCAAGAGTTTGCAGAAATACTCATTTCGTGATTGCAACCATTAAAACTCTTTCCCATTTTACATATTCAACATCTCCAATAGTATGTGAAGGTAGAAAATTATGGAGCACTGCTTCCTTGGAAAATTAGAAATACCTAGAGTGTTGAAAATAGTCAATTAGAAGTATGGATAACCCTCATCAAAGGTTTTCATCAAGTGATATCACACCCAAGCAGCACACAGTGAAATATAATACATGAAAGAGCTATCTGAATGCATTGCAAGATTTAAAATCCAACTTCTACAGATGCTATTTTTTTGTTGATATCAACAAATTACAAAGTAACAAACAACACAGAAAACCAGAAAGCAAAATACGTGTAAGAGACATTGCTCACGTACAGATAGAAGTAGTCAGATTTATGGCCATGATATTTATTATCATCTGCCAACAACCACAAGAGGTCAACTAGGTCATTGAAAGCAGAGCGTTGTTATAGATCCCACCAAGGTTCAATTCCTCAAAAAAATAGTCGTTGTGGGAGTCGTTGTTAAGTGATTAGGCCACCATGGTTGTTAAGTCAGACCTCGTGGTCACATGCATCACAACGTAAAACAACGTCCCACCTCTTGATAGGTGGTGGATACTTTCATAATTGTCTATGAACATGAGTCAACAACGCTAACCCAAGTCAAAGTCTACGAAACAGTTTTTCCGTTGTCTGAATTTATGCATGAATTTGATTCTGCAACTTTGCTTTTAAAATAAAAAAATATATATATGGGAAAAAAATCATTCGTTTACTTATTAATTCAATCTGGACAGATCCTAATAATTACTATATTAAACTTATAGACTTTGTAGGATACTCTATAGCTTGGCGTAATCAGTGGATCACGCTAATGTATAGAATGTGTTTGTTGTGTGTTTCGAGATCACAATTCTTCATCACGAGGAACACAGTTTCCTATCTAGATTTCCGAAATAAATAAAATCAATTTCAATTCGTTTCAGTATCGGTCATCGATCCCAGAAATTACCGGGTAGGTTTGAAATGACTG
>JASDQU011101557.1:2788-25266 GCA_032191745.1 Picea mariana
GGAGGACCTCCATATGAAGGATTGAAGCCCTCAAGGTCAAAGAAGCAAAGTAACCTAAAATAAGAAATCATTATTTAAATGATAAAGTGAAGTAACAAAGTCAATATGGATTATTTAAATAATAAAGAGAAGTGACAAAATCAAGAAGGAATATTTAAATGATAAAGTATTGGAGAACTTTCTATTTATGGAAAGTGGTTAACTCTAAAATAAGGAAAATAGGTTAAGTGACCTAGAAATGGGTTAAGTGACCTAAAAATAGGTTAAGTAACCTAGAGGATGAAAGTGCAAATAAGATATCAATGGTCTCTTGCAAAATATTTTTTTTTGTGGATCAATGGAGAGCTTCTTGTGAGAATATATTTTGGAGTATTGATGGAGAGCTTCTTATGAGAGCTTCTTGTGAGAGCATTTTGGTGTGGATCTCTTGAGCATGATTGAAGATATATTCTAAGAAAGAGAGCGTGAGGAGTATCTCATGAACGCATTTAATTTTCGAAAAGTCTAAGATCATGACGACAAAATTCTCAGAATTACAGAAAAACCCTATTTTCTGGTGCGTACGCGGGTTGTTTGTGTATAGGGTGCATATACATAAGTTGTCCATGTACAAGGTGTGTACAATACATGGGTTTTCAGTGTATAGGGAGTGTACATTGGATAAAATCATGAATATTTGTGGTTGAGCTGATGACAAGCTATTGAAGACTGAAGTAGGTTCCAGATCTGCATTCTATGGGCTCAGATCTATCACTGAGACAATTGTATGATTACATTATTGTCTTGATGGATAGTATTTCTTATTGTGTTGTGAATTCCTAGGGCATTCTTGGTATGGTTTCTATGATTTGGTTTATGTTGGTTGATGGAGTGATCAACACTCTTATGATTCAATACTGATATGATGGCTATAATATGTTGATTTCTTATGCATGATTGAGTAGCATTCATATTGATTGGTTGTGGAGCATGAGTAAGCTATTGTAGAGCTTGGATGTGTTGTGACTGGCTGGTGGTCAGTTTGGATAGTGAGAAATATAAGAGAAGGATAAATTGGTTGCATAGGATCTGAGTTGATCTTGAAGGATAAACCTTAATAGCTCAGAAGGTATACACATGTTGTAGTACTGTTTGGGAGCATATACGCAGGTTGTAGTATTGCTTGGGTGCGTATACACGTGAGCTGTATTACTAGTAGGGTGTGTACATATGCATGCTGCACTACCGACAGGTCGCATAACTGTTGTAGATTGATATCTATTGAGGATTGTTGCCTCATCTCAGTTGTTGCTAAGTGTGTAAGATGAGTCTTGCATGATAGAGCTGGTGCTCTTATAGAGTTGTACTCTATTCAATTGTTGCTGAAAAACCCCAAGGATTGTAGTCCGTAATAAAAATAAAATTCTACATACATCTTGTGTTCTTTGTGTTTCTTGTGGTGATGACTTATTGATGATATATTGCTGATATATGTTGATGATATGTGTTCACATATAACTTGCTATAAATGACAACAATGAGTAATGAGTAAATGTTGAATGCTAACTAATGAGTTTTGTGAAAGAGGGAAGTTTTGGGAAAAAGATCCCCACACTCATTCAACCCCCCCTCTAAGTGTGGTAGGTGTGTCCAACAATTGGTATTAGAGAAGGCCTTCACTACAAGCCTTAACAAGATTGAAGGAGATCCATAGACACACAAATGGATGATGAATTTCCAATCCTTGATGAGGAAAACTATTCTACTTGGAGAATAGAGATGATAGTACATTTGAAGGAAATGAGAGAAACTATTTGGAAGATAGCCATTGGTGGATCAGTTCCATTGAAGAATAAGTCAAAGTTTGCAGCTTAAAGGGAAGGAAAGAAGAATGATGCATTGGCTCTCAAGACCGTTCTTAGTGGACTCTCAAGCCCTATCAAAGGGAGCATGGGACAATGCACTTCTGCCAAGGATCTATGGCTAAAGCTAGATGAGACATATCAAAGAAAGAAGGAGAAGGAAGATATTGAAGACCACTCCATCAAGATTATCAAAGGTAAAGAATCATAAAAAACCCTTGATTGTATTATTTCTAAATGTGATCTTGAAAACATTTCAAATGAAGACAAAGAATCAAGTGATGATGTTAGCACAAATGAAAATCTTGAAGACATTTCAAATGAAGGAAAAGGATCATGTGATAATGTTGGCAAAAAGGAAGATCTTGAAGACACTTCAAATAAAGGTAAATAATCTCCAAAGACTCTTGATTGCAATGATTCAAAATGTGATGATGTTGAATTTTTCTCAAGTGAAGAATATGATCTAGAAACAGTTTGTGTAAAGTTTGATGATAGTTATCCCATGGAAAGAATAGAATAAAATCTATTAGAACTTCAAAAGGAAGTTGAAGAGGGTTTATATAGATATAGAAGTGATCATTTTTATACACACTATAACTATCTTTCGAATAACACTAAGAAGTTTCTTAGGAGGAGTCAAAGGCACATCTTGAAGTTAAAGGGAATGATCAAAGAACAAGAAGAGAGCAATAAGACTCAATTAGAAGAAAAGGAAGAAGAAATAACAAGACTAAAGAATGGAAAAGAAGATATAAATGTAGATGATGAGATTAGAAAAAGTTTTGAAAACATTGTCCATCTCAAGAACCAAATTGAAGAAGCCAAAAGAATAGAGGAACTATGAAGAATCAAATAAATGAAAAGGAAGAGTCATGTTGTAACTTAGAAGCTGAAATTGCTGACCTTAGAAAGAAGGTAGAAAAGTCAAACAAATTCTTGAATAGCTCACGAATCGTGGATGAGATCTTGGAAAGTCAAAGATCACCATGTGATAAATTAGGACTTGGATACCAAGAAGAAGCTACACATGCTGAAGCAAGCACCTCAAAGAAGCATGAGGTAAGTCCATCAAAGAAGGAAGTCAATGTTGCAAAGAAACCATTTACACAAGGCAAGGAAAGTTTCAAAAGAACAAAGCAAGGAAGACATCAAGATGCTATTCTTGGGACACCAAAGAAAAGGTATGAAAGTATTTTTCATGGGCATTGTTATTAATGTAATGGATATGGTCACAAAGATTTTGAATGTAGATCTTATGAAAGGAGATATAATGGAATATTTTATAACACCATGAGGTGTTGGAGATGTGATCAAGTAGGACACATTGCTGTTCACTGTAACACCATTAGATGCTATAGCTGTAGTGGATTTGGCCACAAATCCCAGGAGTGCTAGAACACAAGAAGAAATTCCATGATGAGGACTTCACATAGCATGGCTAGAAGAAGGAATGAAGTAAGGAAGGGAGACATATTTGAAAATATGGATGCTCAGAGCTCAAGTTCTGAAGTGCAGGGACATCTACAGAAGTGGGTGAAGAAGACAAAGCAACTAGAACAGAATGAAAGACTGAAGGTAAGTTCAAAAGTGTCATCTACTGAGGCATAAGCAAGTGATAGTGGTGACAATAGTGTACATACGCAGGCTGACCTTGAATAGGCCACGTATATACGCTCTTTGTTGTGCAACAGGCCGCGTATATGTGGTGAAGCCTAAGGAAAAGGGCTATGCACAGGGATTAGAGTTTGGTGTGATGGTATAACTCTGTGATGCAGGGTCTGCCATGGTTTATTGTAGGTTCTGACACTATTTGCTGCAGGTTTTCATGCTTCTATATTTGATTATGTAAGGTGATGATGTAAAATAAAATCTTGGGTGCATGGCACTAACCCATGAGTATGGATTGATGCATTTTTCTGTTGAAAACAATGCTGGTTATGACAGTGAAGTTATGACACCTTGGTCATGTGATATATCTTGATGATGTATTGGAAACCTACTCGTTGGAAGGCTTGATGCATGCATTTGGAATATGGATGGAATACACATTGGGACATGTGGTTGGTGAGTTGACGAGGTGATCATGTTGTACATCATTGATGCATGATTGGTACATTTCTAGGATATTGGTAGAGGCACCTACTAGAAGTTTGATTGGCACATGTTTTATGGAGTATTTGGCATACATATATGGGATTCATCATTTTGTGGTATTGGTGCATGGTGCTGTACATGTTTTGGTACACTCATATATGGAATGTGCTTGATGATACTACAACGTTGGTATTACTTGATTAGCACAACAATTGATATTTGTTTGATACATGGTTGTGGCACTTGATTCATGATGGAGACATATCATGAGTGATATGATACATTATTTGGCATATTGGTAGATGAACATGGTTGACATATTTGTGGATGCACATGGTTGGCATATTGGTAGACGCACATGGTTGGCATATTGGTAGATGCACATGTTGGCATATTGATAGAGGCATATGATTGATACATTCCATGGATGATATCTTTTGGCACATTGCATGATGTTGATGTACATAGGTGTTGTGCATGATGAACACACATTTTTGTACAAGATGTACCTAGTTGATATTTTGCTCATGATTCTTTGTTTCATTGTTGACATATCTTTTGCCTCATGATGCTTGGTATGGCATGAGTTTGATGCATGAACATGTCCAAGGTTCGTTATATGGTAGCACATTGTTAATCTTGCAGATAAGATAGGGGAGACATAACCATAGGGGGAGTCATTCTTCTTCCCATGATTCTAGGAGGATATATTTATCAGATGCATACCTAGAAAGAGCCCTATATTTGAGGAAAGAGAACATAATCATAATTCTAGTGGGAGCAATGGTCACAGGTGGAGTATGGTCGATGCATCTTCAACATTACATCAGAGTGATATCCCTTGTTCAAAAGGGGAGAGATTATTCAGAGGAATATCAAAGGCACTCAGACAGGGGGAGCAGCCCCAAGGAAAGTTCAAGCAGGGGGAGAAGCCCCAAGAGGAGAATGTCCCTTTGCCATTGATGTCAAAGGGGGAGAGATAATCACATTGATGTGATTGATGTCTATTGATGGGAAGATATTGATGTGGAGAGATAGTCACATTGACTATTGATTTAGAGCATGCCTTATCTACATGTTTACATCAATAATTGGTAATTTGTGTTGACATCAATGTTGTTATTTCCATCAATGCCAAAGAGGGATATTGTTGGATTAGGTTGTCATTGATGCCAATGGTTTGATTGATTGATGCCAAGTGTTTTATTGATGTCATTGATGTGATTGGTGTCAAGTGATTGATTGTTTGATTGATGCCAAAGGATGATTGAATGATTTCAAAGTTCAAAGGTTTGACCTAAGTATATTGATGAATATGGATCAATGAGTTGTCATTGATACATGATGAAGATAGTTCGATGTGGTTTCATTGGTATATGATGCATTNTTCAAAGGTTTGACCTAAGTATATTGATGAATATGGGTCAATGAGTTGTCATTGATACATGATGAAGATAGTTCGATGTGGTTTCATTGGTATATGATGCATTGTTGGAAAAATGTATAGATGACTCATTATTATCTTATCATAGTTGATAAAGTGCACAAATGGATGAACTCCAAAGTGGCCCCCTTATGGTGAAAGACCTTATGGGAAGATGCTTTGCGTATTGAGTTATCCTAGAAGAATGGTTGGAGGACCCATGCTTGTATGTGGAATAATGAGATGAAGATCAATGAATTTTTTGGTGAAACTATCCTAGATGGATAGTGCTTGTCATGCCATTTCTGGTGGTATGTTGAATGTCACATAACTTCTCACGGTTTGAGAGTTATGGTCTTACGAAGTTGGAGGACCCCCATATGAAGGCTTGAAGCCCCCAAGGTCAAAGAAGTCAAAGTGACCTAAATGAAGAAATTATTATTTAAATGATAAAGTAAAGTGACAAAGTCAAGATGGATTATTTAAATAATAAAGAGAAGTGACAAAATCAAGAAGGAACATTTAAATGATAAAGTATTGGAGAAATTTCTATTTATGGAAAGTGGTTAACCCTAAAATAAGGAAATTAGGTTAAGTGACCTAGAAATGGGTTAAGTGACCTAGTGGATTAAAGTATAAATAAGATAACAATGGTCTCTTGCAAAACATCCTTTTTTGTGGATCAATGGAGAGCTTCTTGTGAGAATATATTTTGTAGTATTGATGGAGATCTTCTTATGAGAGCTTCTTGTGAGAGCATTTTGGTGTGGATCTCTTGAGCATGATTGAAGATATATTTTGAGAAAGAGAGTGTGAGGAGGATCTCTTGTATGCATTGAAGTTTTGGCAAGTCTGAGATCATGACGATGAAATTCTCAGAATTACAGTAAAAACCCTATTTTCTAGTGCGTACACGGGCTATCTGTGTATAGGGTGCGTATACACAAGCTATCTGTGTGCATGGTGCATACAGTACGTGGGCCATCAGTGTATAGGGAGTGTACAGTGGATAAAATCATGGAGATTTGTGGTTGAGTTGATGACAAGCTGTTGAAGACTGAAGTAGGTTCCAGATCTGCATTCTATGGGCTCAGATCTATCACTGAGACACCTGTATGATTACATTATTGTCTTGATAGATAATATTGCTTGTTGTGTTGTGAATGCCTAGGGAATTCTTGGTATGGTTGCTATGATGTGGTTTATGTTGGTTGATGGAGTGAGAAACACTCTTATGATTCAGTATTGATATGATGGCTATAGTATGTTGATTTCTTATGCATGATTGAGTAGCATTCATATTGATTGGTTGTGGAGCATGAGTAATCTATTGGAGAGCTTGGATGTGTTGTGATTGGTTGGTGGTCAGTTTGGATAGTGAGAAATAGAAGAGAATGATAAATTCATTGCATAGGATCTGAGTTGATCTTGAAGGATAAACCCTAATAGCTCAGAAGGTATACGCATGTTGTAGTATTGTTTGGGAGCGTATACACAGGTTGTAGTACTGCTTGGGCGTGTATACACGTGGGTTGTATTACTCGTAGGGTGTGTACATACGCATGCTGCACTACTAATAGGTCGCGTACCTATTGCAGATTGATATCTGTTGAGGATTGTTGCCTCATCTCAGTTTGTGCTGAGTGTGTAAGCTGAGTTTTGCATGATAGAGTTGGTGCTCTTATAGAGTTGTACTCTATTCAGTGGTTGCTAAAAAACCCCAAGGATTGTAGTCCGTAATAAAAAATAAAATTGTACACACATCTTGTGTTTTTTGTGTTCCTTGTGGTGATGACTTATTGATGATATATTGTTGATATATGTTGTTGATATGTGTTCACATATAACTGGCTATAAATGACAACAATGAGTAATGAGTAAATTTTGAATGCTAACTAATGAGTTTTGTGAAAGAGGGAAGTTTTGGGAAAAATATCCCCACACTCATTCACGCCCCCCCATCTAAGTGTGGTGGGTGTGTCCAAAAGAACAATGTCCCAACTATAACAAATGTGTTGCAAAGTCTCTTAAATTCAGGTATATATAGATCCACTATCGTCGATTGAGGGACAAAAATACCTGAGTTGACCCTCAAAAAGTCAACTAGCCGTTGCAATCCACGTGTGTTAGCAGATGTATTTTGAGGTATGCAATAATAGTCGCTATAGCGATGAAAATTCTGCCCAATTTAAAATAAAAATTAAAATAATGGAAATGTGGAAAAATTTCGTGGAATAATCTGCCCATATGTACTAGTGAGAATCACTGGCTCTTAGGTATCAATTTTTATTTCCTAGTTATGATTTTACTTGTAATAACTTTGGACACAAAGCTGTAGATTGTAGAGCTTATGGAAGAAATGTTTGAAAAAGAGATGTTTATGTGGCTCTATACAATATTGGATGTTACAAATGCCACAACTACAGACACATATCTCGTGATTGTAAAAGCATGACAAATACTTTCATGCAAGAAAACATTGATTTCAGGTACAATAAAATTTGGAGAAGGAAAGAAAAATAGGAACAATAGGTGAATGAAAAACTCCTAGAGATCATACTAATGATTTACAAAGTTGTGATATAATGATGAATCTACAAGTAAAGAGGAAGATGTCAGAATTCAGAATGATGATCCAGTAGTAGAGAAAACTTGTATATTTTTCTATTCCATCTGGCTTGGAGATTCCCAACAAATGCTAATATTGAAGAGGGGGAGTCCAAGCAACAACTATTACAAATTGGAGAACTATCTTTTTGGCAGTCTGAAGTGTTTGCAAATTTTGGGAAGGCAGGTTCTGAATGGTATGATGGCATAGGTACATAATGTTTCATGATAAATTGGTTGATTAAGGAGCAATTTTCAAAATACATTCCCATGCATGTATGAAGGGGTCAGTTGGAAGCTATGAAGAATATCATTGGCACACTTTTAAGGAAAAGATTCATGATTGTATAAAGGATTCCAAGCATGTATTCAAGCAGGGATAGATTCATTACAAATTCAAGAATGTGTACTTGTTGCAGACGTGTAGAATTTGATTTGAGGATAGATCATACTAGTGGACATATTTGATTCATCTTGAGAAGCAGATCAGTTGCAACAGATTTGGAGAAGTCTTCAGAATAGTAATATGACATATGGCTAAGCATCATGCACAATTGAGTAGTAGAGCCATGGATAGTTGTTATGACATATGGACATAGATGAATTCATGAGATATTTGGCAGGTCTAGAGGACAATACTTTATAGTGGATGAAAGCATGAGCTCAAGAGAAATTTCAGAAAGACTCGTTGACATTATCATCAAGAGGAATCTTCAGAAAATCATATGACTCAAAAAAGAAGCATATTGACAGGTGGAATTAGCTAGTCACAAGAAGGCAAGCTGTGAGAGGCACAACAAGAGAGGGGGAGATAAATCATCAAGAGGGATTATACTATCAAGGGAAAATTGTTGAATGATTTTTTCATTGATGTCAGCGCAGTGAAGACATGAAAATCCATGTAGATTTGAAGTCTAGCGATGAAGGAAAATTGACATGAATTATTTTAATATACATCATTCGATTACAATAACATGAAGCACCAATGGAAAATGAGCACCAGAAGAGAGGAAAGAAAGAATATACAAGAAGCCCCACATTGATCTACACTACACCTTGCAGAAGAAGATAGGGGGAGATAAATCGTCAGAAGGAGTTATCCTTAATATCAAAGGGGGATAGAAATAACAAAATTAGGAGAGAAAGATCAGAAACATGAAGACATGGAGAGAGAGATTATTAAAATAAGGTATATTGTCAAAGGGAATTACCCTTTCCAATGATGTCAAAGGGGGAGAGAAAAATCTGAGTAATTCATATTGCAACCACAAAATCGATGTTCGAATTCCATTCATGGAGAAACCTCAATACAAGCCAACATTTTTTATAACATTTGACCACAATATCTGCATTTTGTTCTATTCAGGAAAGAACAAAAATACTTATAAGCCTGCAAACATTATCTGGGTTGTCTCTTATTTGGATGCTACAATCTTTGACCAAAAGAATGGGGAATCAATATGACTCTTCAACTAAGATTTATAGGCCTGTGACTGAGAGGATTGAGGTTTCAATGTGTGTATGCTATAGGATTGAAGGACCAAAACTATGCTAGAGGTATACAACCTTTGACCATAATAATTTGAGATTGATGCATCTCTTTTCTTCAATATGACCTGTAACTAACACAATGTTCAAATTGTTTTTCTACAACCTTTGATAGGGTAAAACTTTGCGTCTAGGTTCAAAAATAAATCTTTCACCACTGGATATAAATCCAATATTGCACCTATATAAAAAAAATACTTAACCTCAAGACTATAACCTCATTTGAATTTCATTTGTGATGTTTAATACCAAGAAATAGAAAATGAAATAGAATATATAACAGATCTCGTAGAATCAAAATCTTGGAAACATTTACAATCTCTCTCTTCTACCAAAAACCCCTGCATTCCATACACACACCCTAACAACAATGCTTACAACACATTTTTACACATCACGAGGACAATAACTCGAGCCAAAATAGAATCATTCAAATATTCCATTATTAAGAAAAATCCAAACTAACTCTAACCTCCTAGATAGATACTAAAACAAGTAGATTTTTATGTGTTGTCTCATTACATGAAATTAAGGAGGTTATAAATGTGTAAGAGTTTAAAAAAATTCCTCCACACATGTATGAACTCAGAAGTATCTAAAACCTATGACAAAAAAAAAAACAAGACATACATGTATTACTATTTATGCACTTGCATCAAGCAAGATATCATGTATGTAAACTGCACATAGTTTTTTTAGGGCTTGGTTCTCAAGGACAACCCCAAACCATCTAGATTTCAAAGATAAAATGATCATTAGGATGATGGTTGTGAGGTTTTCCTTTCTTTATAGACCCCACATATAGTGACTTGTTTCTCCTCTCTGATATCTTTTTTGGATCGTGTTTTTACCTTGGAAATGTGGGATTTTCTCCCCACAAATGTAGGGCCATATTGATCTAAGGCCAAAATCCCTTCTAGTGCTCTTGTTTCCTTAGATAATTATTTTCTAGGACTTAGGAGGTGTTACTACCTGAACTAACACCCTTGTGAAAAGTCCCAAGACAGGTGCTAATTGGGGAAACAAAATGGGAAGTGCACCACTGTCACCTCAATAAATGTTTCCCTTCACTTTAGGCCAACTTCAAGAAGCAATGGGGAGTATCCCTATTTGATTAAGTAAACCTTTTAAGTGGATTAAAATAATGCAATCTAATGATTAGATTTAATGAATCCACAATATGTATACAAATTCCATTCACAAGGATTCCAATAAGTGATTAAATGCTTTTGGTTTGTGTGTGGAACGAGAGGAGGTGTAGAACCTTGGGCCCATGTAGATATTTTGGCTCGGAAACTGGAGTAAAATAGAAAAAAAATTAATCATGTACACGTAAATCCAAAAAATAATAAAATAATAATAATCCCAAATCCAAATAAAAATAAATAAATAATCCATCCTGAAAAATATGCATGTGTGGAAAACCCAACCTAATAGTTGAACTCCAAAAATTGATGGGTGATAAGTGTTGGTAAATTTAGGTGTTTACTGACGTGAATTTATCAGGAAAGATCATGGATTCTGACGGTTCATTCCTGATGATTGAGATTCGATGATTGGACTTAGGAAAAATTAAAATGAAATCGTGAAGTCTGATAGGTCTATTGGATAGCTTAAGCCTAATAAAGGATAAGTGAGGTGATAGGTGATGAATATGATAGGTTGGAGCCCGATGATTGGGAAGGTTGGTTGGGAAGGTCAAACATGGTAAATGAACCCAATGAGAGGATTCCGATGGCTCATTCCTAAAAAATTATTAAAATATTCCAAAGTTTCAAGCCTGTCAGGTGAGTTCTGAATGGTGGTGAGTTCCAAAGGGTAAGTTCTGATGGGGAAATTCAAGATTTGTTAATCCTGAATAGTGAAGCCCAATGGGATTTGGGTGGGAAATAATAGTAAATAAAATAATAAAATAAAATAAATAAACAAAACAAAAATAAAAATAAATAATGAAAATAATAAAATAAAATAAAATAGAAAAATCCCGTAGAAAAAATAAAATTCAATTTGGAACCTTGGGAGTAATGTATATAATTTTTTTTTTTAAATCAAATAAGGAAAATAAATAAATAACTATAACTATAAATATATAATGAAAAATCAAAGTGTATACAATTCTACCTAGACATTGGGAAAAATAATAAAAATATCCATAAACAAATCATGAAATACACATTAGGGATTTAAGGAAAATGCACATTAGGTAAATTCAATCCCTAGTGTAAAAAATATTTTTCCCAAGTAAAAATGTTTTCCGAAGTGAAAGTAATTTCCCCATGTAATTGCTAGAATAAATGGGAAATTCAAAGCCATGGGTAGATTTGTAAAACCATGGGATTTTGTTTTAAAGGAACAAAATAATAAAAATTAAAAAAAAAAATTACAAATCATATATACAAAATAGAAAAAACTAGGTTTGTTTCTGCATGGGTCAAGGTTCCATCACTGGTTAGGGTTCCACACCTAGGGATAAAAGAAGAAGAAGAAACAAATCATATCTTGTAGATTCCAAATATCCAGATGTTGAGTCAGGTAGACACATCATATGGAGATTGAGACTGCATGATTCTGGAGGTGAAAAATGGTAAGCAACCATTAGGTTTTGAAATTCCAACTTTCGGAATATGATAATTTGATAGAGAGGCTCTGATAGACCTTCGGACTTCGACAATCTGAAAAGAGAAATCCAGAGAGGGGGAGTTGATAGAGATCATTCTGATGGAAAAAACTTTGATAGGCTTGTAGGATAGAAAAGAACCTGATGGACGTGAATCGAATAGGCATGAACTTGATAGGTTTTATAATTTGATGGTTGAGTGGAATCTTGATAGGCTAGAATCCGATAGGTTATCAACTTTCAGGTTTTGGAAAGTCCAAATTATCCAAGTGAACAACCTTTTCGATAGAGAATATCCTAATAGATCATGGGGTGAAGTTTGTAGTGTAATCCATGTCAAATAGAACACATTAAATTGGGTCAAGACAACACGAATGTGGTTACGACAAGTTATGAGAGAGTAATGGGTAAAAGGGGGGCACATCACATGACAGGTTAATTCCACATCAATGCCACAAAGGGTGACCCGTAAGATGGATTGTGTATATTTTAACCTTGTACAATTAATTACTGCAAACATATTCTTAATAAAACAAAAAATACACAATGACACATGCACACATTACACAGATATTTTTACCCTGGAAACCCAAACCGGGAAAACCAACAACCTGTTTAGAGTTGTACCTCTAATCTTATATTCATCTTATTCATTGTTTACAATGCAATATATATATAGGATCCCGCGGCATCCAAACCCCTAATCCATTGATCCATATTAGTCAACAACCCTAATTCCTTAATTGAAATTAGAAACCATCAGAAAAAACCATGTGTTGAAAAACCACCAAGAAATAGACGTAAAAACCCGCAAAAAATGGACCATTTTTTTTCTCAAGGGATATCGCTCTTGAGCCCCCACAACCGTCCCATCTAGGGGGTGAAAAAACCCTCCAGACCCCCTTTTCTCCCACCCCCCAGACCCCCTTTTATCCCATCTTAGTTTACATCACATGAGATCAATTTTGAAAAGAATATAACACATACTCAACATAGTGGAGCTTGAAGGAATCTTGGCATGTTGACATGGAATTCATGAAAATGAAACCCGATGGAATTAACCAATAGAAGTTAAAATCAATGGAGGAAGGATGATCATATACAAAATCCGATGTTTAGGAAAGCATGTGGAACATTTCGACCTAAGGAACAATTATTGATAGCTCGAATATTCGATGAAGATCATTCGAGTGGCTCGTCAGGTTTTGGGTTTTGGAAACTATGATGAGAAAAGCAAATTGTCAATCTGATGAGGGGAATCTGAGTGGGTGTATCTGATAGCCTTACATACTTCAAATCTTGGGGAGAATTATGAGAAAAGGTTGATCTACTTTCCAATGAGGTAGATCCTGATAAGGATCAAGGTTCATGATAAGGATCAAGGTCCCAACCATGAATTAGGGTTTTAGACACATAATCTAACACAAATATGGGTATTAGAGACTTCGAGTGGTATTATAGGGTTCCCAAGATTGTGCTATCTTCTAATTAACTGCTAGCTTTTGATAGAATACCTAGTGAATATTTGGGGATTCCTTCACAATTGTCTATCACATTAGGTGGCAAGGTTGTCCTAGTTGAGATGATAGTGGTGAACGACCCACTAGAATTCAATATGATTCTTGGGTGTGATTATGTATATGCCATGAATGTTGTGTTGTTTATGCTATTTCAAGTGATGCATTTTCCTCACAATGGAAGCATTTTCACTATTGATAAACTTCAATTTGATAATCACCTTCCTTATTTGACTTTAGACCATGCTACCACATTTTATGTTCCTAGTATTTGAGTGGACTCTACCCTTCCACAGGTGAATTATGTGGCATCATATCCTAAGTGTTCAATTTATTTTGAGAATGATCCCTTATGCTCATGTTTTCCTTCTTAGGAAATTGTCCTGATGATCCAGGTGGACACTGGTGGCCACCCACATATTCCAGTAATTCAAAATGGTTCCACATATTAGCAATTTTTTTTATATTTTTTCGGGTCTCAAACTTTCAGGGTCATTTTGAGGCCCTAAACAACATTTTTTTGGCGCGACAGTGTCCAACATGTATCTAAAGGTAGATGTTGGGCTGTTCATAATGTGTACTTCTCAGCTAGACCTGTTTGATGGGATACAAAGCACCCCAAACAAAGATCATATACAAACTTTACACCCCCGTGAAGTTGACATATCAACTAACCAAATCAGGGTCCACAAACCTTTTGGCGTTTCATCTTCTAGGGTTAGGGTTTTGGATGTTTAGGGTTTTCTCATTGATGATTTATGTTCGAAGTCCTTTTCAGCCTCTTTGTAATCAACTTCTTGTGAATGAGCATAACTGATAGATCTCTCTCTTTGGGGATAAGCTACCACCATTCTAGAAAGCTTGTGTGATTTACATTTACAGTATTTTGTATTCCAAATAGTCATTAATAGAATCCGAGTTTACTATATCACTATGTTTCTTGCAATATCTCTATGTGTTTCCTTGCTATATCTTAGCCTTCATGTCATTCTCAATATAATATAGATCAATGGTATTAGAGAAATCTACTTTTTGTTGTTTCTCTATGCATGTCCCCGAAAAGGTCTGGCTATTGAGAGTTGGGTATTTAAATGGTTGAGCTTGGGGAAGAACACTCCCACCGGCCCAAGCAACCTTCGAGGGAAGAAGAAAAGAGAGACAAAAGAGAAACAGATCCTATCAAACTTTTTCTTGAGGAATCCCTCATGTGATGGTAGAATGAGATGATGGATCATTTTTTCCAGACCCTTCGATGGTTTCCAACAACAACAGAGGCACCTTCAACTAGCAGTCACTTCGGAGGTGAAATTCCCTTTAAGGTACAATTTAACTTTGATATTCCTTTATTTGAAGGCCAGATAGATGCTGATACTTTGGAAAAATGGTTAAGTTTTATAGAGGGTTATCTCTCTATCCAAATTTTTTCCAACAATGATAAAATCACCTTCGCGCTCTTTAAAACCCTTCCCCGTGTAAGAGATTGGTAGGAGACGTACCATGAGCAACATACCAGAGATGAGACTGTAGTTTTTGGGCTAGGACCCACTTGGGTGTATTTTTTTGATGCCCTCAAGGAGAAATACTACCATGTTGGAAACTATGATGACCAATACACAAGATGGACAACTATGATCAAATGGCACCATAGTACATCAACATATTCTATAATTTGCGCACAAATATGGGTATTAGAGATTCTGAGCGACACCTAGTTTTGAATTACCAAAATGGCCTACATAGATACATCAAAATATATATTGAGTTCCTGGACATCTCCTCACTAGGAGCCACTTACCGATATGTTATCAAGATTGAGAAAAAATTCAAGCAAAATAATAAGAAGGATTTCAGTTATGCAAAACAATCATAAAAAAATCATGGTAAAGGTGGCCCTAAATCCTAAAGAAAATGGAAGAGAAAGGATGGATAGCTCCAGGATAACCAGTCCAACCCACATTAAAAGAAGGGTAACGAGAATTCAAAGAAGGACACTATAAATTGGTGCGAGTTCCAAAAAATCCCTTGGCACAACATTGATGAATTTTTCTCCAAATAGTCATTTTTGGTTGAGACGAAAGCCTCAGAGTTGGATGCCAAATTAGACTCTAATTTGGAAACAGATAAGGGAAAATAGATCATTGATGCATAAACCAGTGTCACCATTTCTACCACAAAGGTTTATCTAGAGGAACCAAAGGAGCCTAAATAAGGGGAGGACCTCTTCCACTCATAGATGTGGGTGAAGGGGATCCCACTCCATTTCATTTTTGACAGTGGTAGAAAAAATAACCTAATCTCAACAGAGGTCATTAAGAGGTTGAACCTAATAATTTCCCCACACCCTTAGCCATACACCATCGGTTGGCTCAGTCAGTTACGAGACATCCACATCAACCACTAATGTCGCGACACCCTCATCCATACACCATTGGTTGGCTCATCTAGGGACGAGACATCTGCATCAACCAACATTGTTTCCTGCACTATGACATCAAACCCTTCAAAGATAAGGTATTGTGTGATGTTTCCCCCCTTAAAGTTTGTGATGTTATTTTAGGAAAACCATATATGTGGAAGTGTCATTTTGTTTATGAATCTAGTCTCTGTAGTGTCATTATTACTTTGGGAGGTCAAATCTACAGGGTACCATATGTAGTACCAACTACATTGGTCTCTTCGATTTCTGCGAAGCAGTGCAGAAAGGTGGTCTGTCAAATCGGTAGATTAGTCCTATTTATGGTCCAATTGAAAGGTGAATGGAAGGTCATTGTGATTTCCAAAACCTCTGCAAAAGGTCCCTCTACATAGCAGAAGTAGGTGGATAGGATGGTATAAGAGCACAAAGACATTTTTGCCTCAGCTACTAGGGTGCATTTGCATTGTCAGGTATAACACTCAATTGATTTGACACCTAGTGCTCCTCTACTTAACAAACCTATATATAAGTGCTTAGTTATGGAAAATGAATAAATCAAATGCCAGATCCAAGAGATAATTCTGAAGAGACACATTAGACCAAGCTTCTCACCTTGCAGGAGCCTAATTGTTTTGGTATAGAAGAAGGACAGGGCATGGAAACTTTGTATTGATTATAGAGGCTTGAACAAGATCACAGTAAAAAACCAATACCCAATCCCTTAGATTGATGATTTTATAGATCATCTCAAAGGTGCTAAATTTTTCAGTAAGATTGATATGAAGTTAAGCTACCACCAAGTGCCGATTGATAAAACTGATGTATGGAATAAAACCTTCAAGTCTAAATAAAGTCTCTTCGAGTGGATGGTGATGTCTTTTCAGCTTGACTAATGCCCCAACCACATTCATGCGGATGATGGATGATATATTGTGACCATTCACAAAATCCTTTATGTTCATATATCTAGATGACGTCCTCATATTAGCAAAACCTGGGAGGAAAATTTGAAGCACATTTAGCAGTTCTTGGGAACCTTGCAATAGCACAAGTTATGTAACAATTTAGAGAAGTGTTCCTTTGACATGCAGAGAATTAAATATTTGGGATACATCGTGGATGATTAGGGTGTGCATTTGGATCCAGCCAAGATCCAAGTCATCCATGATTGGTCTTCCCCAAAGACACTAACCGAGCTCTGCAACTTCTTGGGTGTCGCTACTTTGGGGAAAACCCCCCTAGTCAGGGTATAATGGCTAGGCAGAGAGATGACTCCTTAAAAGACAGAAACTGGCCTATT
Organism: Picea mariana; assembly: GCA_032191745.1. Classification (NCBI taxonomy): domain Eukaryota; kingdom Viridiplantae; phylum Streptophyta; class Pinopsida; order Pinales; family Pinaceae; genus Picea; species Picea mariana. Next base: position 20,155 of record JASDQU011101557.1, read on the forward strand.
CTTACCAAATCTCATAGACCCTAATGATTGCTTTTAAACAAGGGAAACAAGAAAAATATGAAGAATGACACTTGGAATCCTTTCATTCATAGTAGACCCCCTTTGTCCACTACTTGCTTCTAAAATGTAGATCTCCTCCCAAAGTTGACCTGAAACAACACAAAAATCAATCTACAAAATCATATATGCAATCATTATTTACATAAACATGTACTAATTCTCATGAAATAAGCTATAAACATTCAAAATTATTTACATGAACATAGATGCATGAATTGGGAAAGTAAATCTCTCTTTTATTGATAACATATAAGGAAGATTACAACTATAATCTTTAATGCCGACACCGCTCCATGAACCTTTCTTGGGTTCCTCCAATAAGACTTTGTTGATAGGCCGAAATGACCCGTTCAATTAGATGAGGAAAAACACCTGATGGCATGTCCCAATTAGACCCACTCTCGTTTGGAATAACACTTCCGACCAACTTTTGGCCTAGTTACCAACTAACTAAATATGAATCTAAGAACCAAAGGTTCTTAGATGAATTAAAAATAATATAAAATAAGTAAACACAACTAACTAAAAGTAAACTGAGAGGTATGATTATTATTCTAAGATGTTGTCCCTAAACTAATACTATTAAATTAACCTATCATGATTAGGAGCAAACTAGCAAAATAAATGAATACAATGAATAATGTGTATTACTTGTGTAAAATAAATTCATGACACAAGTAATACATAAATTTGATAGCATGACCTTTTAGAATCAAAGAATTGATAAATTTAATGACATTATAGTATCGTTGTACTGATCCTGAAAAACCATGATAACTGTAAACTGTAAACATTAATTTAGAAGTAATTCACAACTAACATTCACATACTACAAACAGAGAGAAGCATAAACAAAATAATCTCATTCACACACATCAATACCATAATCTCCAAATTCAAAATGTCTCTTGAATTCAAATTAACTTGCTGTAAAAATATTGTCGTGCTAACTTCAAAAACCAAGAGCCCTTTCAAATGGGTAGAAATCCCTTTATATAGTGAGGGGCGAATGCTTACAATTGTTCTTCTTGGTCATCATAAAAATTAGGGTCGTTTCACAAAAAAAGACTCTTTGTATTCCAAAATAGACTACAATATCGAAAGAAAACAACATCTGGAAAGAAATGTGGAGTTCTGTAATCATGACTTGGTTCACTCCTATTGTTGGTTTTGGTATTATTTCCAAGTGGAGTGTTCGTTTAAAATAATATCGAGTTTTCTTGATTGCAATATCTCTAGGACCGATTCTTTGTTACATACTTTTGCTGAAACTTCTTGATATAACTGCTATGCCATGACTTTTACAAAGGATTGAATCTTATGGACGATATGGGTAGGAAACTGTTAAAATTTTGGCATGCTCGTTTAACCATAGACAATGTCACATCATTGTCACCCAACTATAGGCATTCACATATGTCACCCCCGAGCACACTAACCTTTACATAGAATAATTCTGGCAAACCTACTCTAGAACCAACAGATAAACCCTAGTTGCTAACTGCAACAACAACTCAAGACAAGTAGAATGCTCCTTCTCCAAGAACTAGTACATTTGGGTCAAATTCTGACGGCGTGTTCGTAGAAATTACCACTTTATATTGTCAGGAGAATGACAAACATCAGACCCCCTCAAACATCAATTCACATGACGCCTCTTTTCCGACACCATAGATATCGTCTCTATTGCGACGTTTCATGCAGACACATGTCGTGTCATATTTGACTGTCCAAACCCCATATAGCCGTCGCTATAGCGATTCCAGAGACATCAGAATTCCAACGTCCCATTTCATCGATCTCCAATACGTGGACGCCATGGCAGAGACGCTCAAAGCATTGCAATACCGATGCCAATTAATGTTGCTATTTCGACGTGTATGCAATCTAATGCAGGAGCATCATATAAAGCCAAAGACACGCGCCTAACCAAAGGAGACAGCTGGAAAAGAACCAGCGCACATTTTGAAGTGTTTTGAAGATTAATGAATGAACATTAATGTAATAGCTAGGGAAGCGTACTTACTTTTGTGTTTTGGAGATTGTAAACAGATCTTGAGCATTGCTCTCATCTGTCGAATGTAGAGGCATTTATGTGTAATGAATGCAAGTAGGTAGATTTAATTTAATAGATTAGACAGTTTTTAGGAGCGTAGGAGGTAGGAGGGAAAATGGATGATAGGCACCCTCAACCCTTGTATCATTGTAACATAATTCAGAATTCATAAGCTGTAGAGATGCATAGAGGAATATAGGAGGACAGAGAATTTTATGCATTTTAGTTTCTATTGGCCATGTACAGGAGCACTGGATTCAATAGAAGAAAGTTTTGATTCCAATCTATGTGTTTGTTATGGTTGTTGGAACCACATGTTAAATGGTATGTTGCAGGCTTGTTTGCATTCTCTGTGTGCATTCTATTTCAATGCCAATGTGTGTGTGTATTCTCTAGAATTCTATGTTGAATGTTTGAATTCTGGATAAGGGGTGAATGAGTTTTAGTTGTTTCTCTTTCCGAGAACTCCTACAAAGAGTGCAGTGGAGGGTCTACAAGAAGTGCGTCAACCAGGTTCTATGTTTCATCTAAGGACCCTCATAGGAGATTCAAATTGTGTCTTTGCGGTCAAAGAGTGCTAGCAGAGCACAGAGCTGTGCAAGGAGTGCACAGGCCGGGTGGAGTCTTGGATTTTACAAATCCAAGAGAGAAATTGAGAGACTGTTGTTGCAAGGAGTGCACAGAGTCAAAGATCCTAAATAAACAGAGGTTATTTGAAAGTTTCTGTAAGGAGTGTGTGCAGGGACCCTTTTGGAGGCCTTGAGTTTGCAAGTGGAAGCTCAGGAGGGTTAGAAACTCTCAATTATTCCAAAGGGAGACAGAGGTTGAATTGGTTCATAGGAGTTAAGTTCTGGAGAAAGGATGTCAAGTCATTTGTCCAGAAGTCCTTGAGAAGTTGAATTAGATGGTTGAATCGCTTCAGGAGGAAGTGTCGAGATCCCATGAACCATTGGATCTCTTAGAACAATGAAGAGATCAGGATTGAGTACCTTTTCAACACCCATAATCTCAGGAGGAGTAGTGACCGTTAGATATGGATAAACAAGGACCGTTGATCTCGTATGTGAATTCGTGTATCGGAATTCAGGGAATCGAGTGACCAGTGGTTTGGGTCAAGTGTTGTAGATTTTCGATTAGATAAATCCTGATAAAGCCAGGACCATTGGATCGAGGGAGGCACATAGCCATTGATCTCGCCAAAGGTACAATTTCGGAGTCGGGGATCCATAGAGGAAGAGGAATGACAGTTGGTTGCCCGCTTGAGTTGCGAAAGCTGGAAAATCCATGTGGACAGGTGGCAAGAACTCACTCCATAAGCAGAGTAAAGAAGAAGTGACAGGTGGCGCATGCCCATCACTTTGGGTAGAGTCAACCTTCGTTGACGGACCATGTTTCGGGGATTCTCAAGGGGAGGGCACGAGAAATTGGTGCTCCAACTCGCGAAGTCGCGAGTTGCGAAAGGTGCTTGCATAAGGCTTGGCTATGGTCCTATAGGAAAAGAGGCTGAAGAGAGGGGCTTACACCTTAGCCCATTTGCATTTCATGTTTCAGTTATTGCCAAGGGCTAGGGCATAGTAGCTGAAGTGCCCCAAACTCGTGAGACCCGAAATCCTTTGTGGGCTTATGCAATGAGTCTAATTAACCCTTGTCAAGGTTTTATATAAGATCCTGCATGGATCTCAGCTTGAGGGCAGGAGATCTGCACTAGTTGTGGTATCATAGCCCAAAAAAAGTTCTTTTATTTCTGTTACAGAGAGAAAAGAGGAATTTTATAGCCATGCCACCAAGAAGAAGAGAAAGGGAAATGCCTGTTCCTACAGTGGAAAGAGAAATGCGTGAATTATGTGCCAGGCTTGATGCTATGGAGACAACACATAGGCGCACAGTTAATGTTGGGGATATTAGTGAAGATGAAAGTGAAAATGAAGCTGAAAATGAAGAAGTTGCAGTCGAAGATGCTGCAGAAGAACGCTTATTCAAGGCTATTGCTAGGATAGGTGCTAGGGAAAAAATGGACATTCCAATGTACGAAGGCAACTTGGATGTTGAAGAGCTTCTAGACTAGATTAGAGCTCTAGACAAATACTTCGACTATGAGGATGTCAAGGAAGACAAGAAAGTAAAACATGTCATTACTAGACTTAAAGGGAATGCACCATTGTGGTGGGATGAACTGTAGGCTGATAGATGTTGCAAGGGAAAGCATAAAATTAAAAGCTGGGATAGAATGGTTGCAAAAATGAAAGCCAAGTTTATACCTAGAGATTATCAAATAAATCTATTTCGGAGGATGCATAATTTGAGACAGAAGCTGATGTCAGTGAAAGAATACATTGAAGAGTTCTATAGGATAAACATCAGAGCAGGTCATCAGGAAAGCGATGATGAGAAATTTTCCAGGTATATGAATGGTCTACGGTATGACGTTTAGGACAAGATGAGCATGATGACCATCCAAACCATAGAAGATGATTATCAGATGGCTTTGAAAGATAAAGAGAAGCTGAGTCGAAAGAAAGGTCAAAGAGGCCGAGGTAGAAGTCAAAGCAGAGGTAAGACAATTTCCCAGGACAGAACTTAGAGACCTAAAGAAGAGGGGAAGAAACCTCAAAATCAACCTGAGAGAAGAGGAAGCTCATAGGGGAGGCAGCAAGCTGATAGTAATAATTTTCCTCGAGTCAGAGGAAGAGGAAGAGGCAGAGGAGGCAAAGTGAAATGCTTTGTCTATGGAAAAATTGGACATAAATCCTATGAGTGTCTAGACAGGAAGAAAGATGGTGGTGAAACTCACATTGTCGAGGCTAAAGGATGGAATGTTGAGGCAAAGGACATTGAGGGCAGAAGATCTTTGATGATGAGGAAAGTTCTCTTGAAACCAAAAAGGGAGCCAGAGAACCCAACCCAAAGAAACAGTCTGTTTCAGACTGCTTGCAAAACCAAAGACAGGGTATGCAAGGTCATAGTAAACAATGGTAGAATAGATAATCTTGTATCTA